>CM067334.1:44645000-44825000 GCA_034376525.1 Nicotiana benthamiana
TATCACGGTATAAGGTGGTCCAAATAATCTAACAAAATAACTTAAAATGGGATATTATTGCTTTTTCATAATGAATCTCACTCAAATCTCATGGCTTTAAGCTTTGCATGCACATGACACTTGCCTTTGAACAATCGTTTTTATTGATAAGGATTCCTTGTTCTAACTTTTCTTATAAGAAATTAAGCCCCACATAAAGCTATCATCCTCTTCTTCATGAGTTGTAAGTGATAGGGTTTGCCTCCTTCCCCACATCTCCCTCTATTTCATTTTTTGGGGTCATATAGCAATAGCACCATAACTTTTTTATACTTTTGTCTAATATTGCAATCATGTAACCTAACTTTTGAAACTCATTGGACCTAATTCTAGCCTCTGTACTCTTTTCACTTTGTTGTTTGTGCATCGCGTAATTTTTATTTTAGAACGATAAACTCATTTGTAACGCGATTATTTTCTTTTTTTGTTATAGTTTATAATATTTAAACTTGTTCGGAGTTTGATTGAATTTAGGTGAATGCCCATTTGACAAGAATTTGTATGTTTAAGTTTTCAAAATTTTATATGGGTTTATCATCTTTTTCATGTTAATTACAACTACACTTTATTATAAATATAATTACTAATTGTATTGGCTTTTTAAAAGTTTAGTTTCTCGGCACGTGCGATGCACGAGTATGCCGAGCCATATAGTACATGACTAACAAGTGATTGCCCATATTATAGTAGTCATTGTGCTTTTACAAATTTTAATCGTCACTAAATATTTTTAAAAACAAATACTAAGAAAAAAGAGAAAATTTAAAGGGTTACTTTATCAACTCTGAAACCCAACGTGAACAATAAATAACAAAATACAAGTTATCATTCTTGAACATTCTAATGCGTTAAAACTCAAAGTTAGTGTGACTTATCTTGCAATCTTATTTCTAGTTCAATTTTCTCCAAATATTATTTTTGTTTGACTTTATTTCAAACTTCATTGATTTGACAATTTAAAAAAAAGGCCGTACAAAATTGAGCAGACGAAACAAGAAGTTTAACTACTCATCAACACGAGGCGAAACTTCTTTTAGGTTCAATAATGTCTATATGTAGTAGTTTTCAATACTTCAATAATTTGTACAGTACATAGTGATAGTAGTCATAAATGTGTCCGAATGACAAACATCATTGACATGATTAAAAGAAAATATGACAAACGTTCATTCTTAGGTCTCAACCGAGACCTAACTCATCGCTAGTTGTTCTCTACCAATGTAAAGGTGAAGAACAATTAGTCTTTGTATATGGCTAAACTTGACTCATCAGGTCCCCACGCCAGGTGGGCATGCCCCTTATAATAAGGGCGACCCAAGCAAGGGTACGTTCCAAACCAGTAACGACGTCGTTTAGCTTCTGACTCCCTTTGCTGAGTGGAAACTACCAACTTTTATACTTTTCTTTTCGTGAAAAGATCTCCTAATATATAAAGGAAACCTTCGGCTTGTAATAGGGCAGATTGATAATTCTGAATATACCAACTCTCTACTTTCTCTCTCTCTACTGTTATTGAGCAATCATCTTTATATCTCTTTATCTCCTTCTAATAGCCAGAACTCTCTGTTATCATCAATACCTTAATGATCTACTAAGATCCTAGTAAAATAACCTCTTTTAGGACTTATTATACTTAATTACGATTTACCCTTATATCTTTTTGATTGTTTTTTAGCTTATAAAGTGTGTATATCTTTTGAGCAAAATAATTTGGCGCCGTCTGTTGGGATTTCGAGAATCAAAGTTATAGTTTGTGCCTAGAAAACTACTGACAACCATTCCCTACACCATACAAACAAGTATGGCTGACAACTGTGAAGCGATAGATGGGGTTGGGGTCAATCTCATGGATTCGCTCAACGAGGTAGGTGAAAACAATCTCTTGAACGCAACCCCCAGCACCATGATGAGCGGAGGAACCCCACCTCCTCCACCCGTAGACCCGACGGAACCACGAGAAAGGGGAGCTTCTACATCTACATCTAAGGAAGCACCTCCAGAAGTCAAGAAGCTACTGAAAAAATGGCTCGCAAACACTCTAAATGATTTGGTTGAAAAGCCACCACAACATGGCGTAAGACGCCCGCCAATGATGGATCTCACCGTGACAGAAGATGAACCCGAGGTCGCGCGAGCAAATAATGTGCTCACCGACACCCAGACCAACAATGATGCGCTCACAACAATCCTAAGAAAGATGGAAGAAATGGAGCACGAAAACAAGTAGCTCCGCGACCAAAAGAAGGAATATCAAGAAAGAGTAGACAAGATCCCGGGCTCTCCTAAGCTACTACCAAAGAGCGACGTAAGGAGTTCGTGGAACAACCTCACACACAGCAGCCGCACCATACCTCATCCCAACGACCTTCAAAATGCCTCCCTAGTTGAGGGTATACGATAAGACTACCGATCCCGAGGACCATCTGATCCACTACGTCACAGCTGTGAAAAGAAACGATTTGGTGAAGGAACATGCACCGTCAGTACTTCTAAAGAAGTTCAGCGAGACACTGACTAGTGGGGCATTGGTATGGTACTCCCAACTACCGGCTAAGGGTATATCCACGTTCGAGGAAATGGCGGACAAATTTGTCACATCACATGCGGGAGCAAAGAAAGCGGAGGCAAGGGTCAACGACATCTTCGCCATGCGACAAAGTGTGGGAGAAGGGCTCAGAGACTTCCTAGCCAGATTCAACAGGGTCATAATGAGCCAGTTGAACATATCGGAGGGCATGGCAGTCGCCGCTTTCCAGAACGGGTTAAACAGGGACGAATCGAGGGCGACCAAGAAGCTGCTAAGTCGCCTCATGAAGTATCCCCCTACCATATGGGAAGAAATCCACAACGCATACTGTGCCGAGGTATGTACAGATGAGGATGACCTAAACGGTCCCACCCGGCGACTAACAACAATACTTTCGTAGACCAGGATGGACCGATGCAATGAGGGGACGAGAGCAAATCTTGCGTCCCAGCAGGGAAAGTCATTAACCGTACATCAGATCGTCCCATCCGCCACCACCCAGGTATGCGGACGCACTATAGCGACACATCACCCCCTATGAAATGAACGAGGTATGCCTCCTTTACTATTTGCACATAACTTTTTTGTTTCCCCTTCAGAGGTAGTGTACGCACTAGAAATGCTAGGCAACAAGGTACAATGTCCAGCAAAGATGAAGTCAAACTCTACCACCTGGAAATCAAACACCCTGTGCGAGTTCCACCAGGAGTGAGGCCATATGACCGAGGACTGCATATGCCTACGACATGAAGTGGTGGAATGCTGAACCAAGGATTCCTGAGGGAACTACTCAGCAATAAAGGGAAACACAACTTCGCACGAGGGTGGGATCAACCCAACAGGCCACCAAGGCCGCCCTCGCCAACACGCATGATCAATATGATCATCGGGGATGACTCGGCAATCAATCATGTCAAATTTACCACCACACACAAGTTGAAGCGAACTATCGCCCACGGACGGTATGACAACTTCGAAGATAGTATCACATTCGATAAGTCTGGTACCGATGGTTTGTCTTTTCCTCATTACAATGCTTTAGTTATTACTGTATGAATTTTAGATACAGACGTAAGAAGAATTTTGATTGACGATGGAAGCGGCGCTTGTATTATCTACCCAAGGGTCCTTGCACTAATGGGACTTGAGGATAAGATAATATCGCACTGTATAACGCTGACTGGTTTTTACAATGCAGTGGAAAGAACCTCCGAAGAAATAACGCTGCATGTCTTGGCGCGGGGGGTCACGTTGGAAACCACCTTCCATGTGATGAACCAGGAAACAACGTATAACGCCATCATTGGACGACCATGGATACACGCCATGAGAGCAGTCCCCTCTAGCTTCTGTCATGTGATCAAATTCCCTACCCCGTGGGGGATATTTAGCATACGGGGTGAACCCCACACCGCCCAAGAATGCTACAAAATATCTCAAGATACCCACACCAAACAACTCCAAGGGGCAAGCGCGGAAGTATAACAATCAGCTCTGTTGGGAACTAAGGTTCTTCCGATAGAGGACACCATCAAAGATCGGGATATCGTAGAAACCAGCAAAGCTATGGTCGAAGACCTCGACCCCGCGCAACTAGCCGACCACGACCTCACAAAGAAGGATTACATCGGGCACGACCTTTCGAATCTAGGTAAGTATCGTGAATTTTTATCGAACCATGTGGACGTGTTCGCTTTTTCCCATTCAGATATGCCAGGGATACCGCGGGACATCGCTACCTACAAATTGAACGTTGATCCTCTACACCTGCCCGTGAGGAAAATGAGGAGAAAATTCAATGCCGCCATCAACGAAGCTGTAAGTGAAGAAGTAGACAAACTATTAACAAATGGCTCCATCAGAGAATCCAAATACCCCGAGTGGGTCGCCAACATTGTCATGGTCAAGAAGAAAAATGGGAAGTGGCGAATGTGCATGGATTTCACGGACTTGAACAAAGCATGCCCCAAAAGATTCATTCCCACTCCCCCACATCGATCAGCTGTTAGACGCGATGACTGGACACGAACTCTTAAGCTTCCTAGATGCATATTACGGCTACAATCAAATCATGATGGCCGAAGAAGATCAGGAGAAGACGACCATCATCACTTACCGAGGGACGTACTGCTACAAAGTGATGCCCTTCAGACTCAAAAATGCGGGATCAACGTACCAAAGATTGGTGACCGATATGTTCAAGGAACAACCTGGCAAGACAATGGAAGTCTACATCGACGACATGATGGTAAAGTCGCCAAGAAAGGAGGACCACCTCGACCATCTGAAAGAGGCCTTTTAAATATTGAGACAGTAAGGAATAAAACTGAATCCCGAAAAGTGCACCTTCGGCGTGGCCTCAGGAAAGCTATTGGGATTCCTCGTATATCAGAGGGATATCAAAGTCAATCCGAATTATATCAAAGCCATAGATGCAATCCCGGAAGTGCTAAGCAGCAAAAAACAGGTGCAGAAGCTGACGGGACGGATAGCCGCCCTTTCCAGGTTTATCTCGTGATCCTCCGATAGGTTCCATAAGTTATTCAGTGTGTTAAAGAAAGACCATGGACTCGAGTGGAACGAAGAATGCATCGAAGCCCTAAAAAATCTGAAGGCGTACCTGTTTTCGCTGCCCCTACTATCTAAAGCAATCCCAAGAGAACCACTTCTACTGTATCTAGCCGTGTCTAAGGTCGCCGTCAGCGCCGTCCTGGTACGCGAGAACAAAGGTATGAAATCTCCCATCTATTACGTTAGCAAAACACTAGTAGACGCCGAAACTCGGTACCCACACCTTGAAAAACTGGCATTAGCACTAGTCGTAGCTTCACGAAAGCTACGACCTTATTTTCAATGACATCCCATAAGAGTGGTAATGACCTTCCCGCTGAGGAGTATCTTACATAATCCTGAGCTATCAAGACGACTCGCAAAATGGGCCATTAAGCTCAGCGAGCACGATATCTCATACCTACCAAGAAACACCATCAAGTCTCAATTCCTAGCCGACTTCAGCGCGGAAATTTTGCCGAAGGCAGAGCTAGAGGCCCGACATGGCTCTCCCACCAATGACCTATGGGTCCTCCACAATGATGGCACTGCCAATGCTTCGGGATCGGGACTGGGATTCGTCCTCGAGGTCTCCATGGGTGAAATGATTATCCAGTCCAAACGATGCCCTGAAATGACTAACAACGAGGCCGAGTATGAGGCCGTTATTGCAGGTATGAAATTAACCATCAAATACGGAGCCCGGCGGATCCTTCTCCACTGCGATTCACAACTCGTGGTAGACCAGATCGCTAGGACTAACCAGATCAAAGAACAGAGGCTACAAAAATACCAGATAGAAATACGCAAGCTAATGGCTGAAATCGACGAGTGCTGCTTCGAAAAAATTCTGAGAGCACGGAACATCGAAGCGGACGGCCTCGCAAAATTGTCCGCGGACACCAAAAACATCAACAAAAGCATGGTCACCCTCCTCCATTCAGCCATCGATCGCACCGAGGAATTTTTGTTAAATCTAACCTGGGACTGGTGCATATAGTTCATGTCCTATCTACAGGATGGGACATTGCCATGCGGCAAAAAAGAGGCAAAGAAACTCCGCGTGCGAGCCGCTCGGTACTGCCTGATCAACAACGAACTTTATAAGAGAACATTTGGCGGACCCTTAGCCATGTGCCTAGGTCCGCACCAAACAAGGCCAGTACTCGAAAAAGTACACGAGGGTCACTGCGGTGCCTATACAGGCAACCACACTCTCGTATGGTGCATCATCCGCGCCGGCTACTACTGGCCCACCATGAAGAAAGAAGCAGTAGAATACGTCCACCGATGCGAACAATGCCAGAAGTATGCCCCAATGATCCACCAGCCAGGGGAACCCCTACACTCAGTCACCTCTACATGGCCCTTCATCAAATGGGAAATGGACATAATCTCCCCTACCTGCAGGACCGGGAAAGGTACGATTTCTGCTTGTTTTGACTGACTATTTTTCCAAGTGGGTAAAAGCAGGTGCATACGCACAGATACGTGAACAGGAGGTCATGGCCTTCATATGGAAGAAAATTATATGCTGCTTTGGCATCCCCAAAGAAAATACAGACTTCTCCGGCTAATACCCTATGGCCTCTCGAAGATAAATACATACGTCTCCTAAACACAAATGAGGTGAACACAGAGATGTTTTTCCTAATACCCTATGGCCTCTCGAATATAAATACAGACGTCTCCGTACTGATCTATGAGACTCTATTAGATTTTCCTGTAACACTATGAGACCTACGTGAACCTAGTGCTCTGATACCATGTTGTCACGACCTTTTTCCAAAAAAGGTCATGATGGCGCCCAACAACCTTGCCGGGCCAGCCAAGCCCGGAATATTACTAAAAATCTTATAAAATTTTGCTCAATTATTACTGGAGTACCCATTTAGCTTGGGTTTAGAAACTAAAACAGTAAATGCGACAGTGTACGTGCCAAGACCTGGTGTTACAGTGTAAGGGCAACTAGTAGAATATACATATCTCTACCCTACTATCTGAAATAAGGGAAAGACAGCAAAAATACAAAAGAAGACTTCATCCGGCTGCCGGGCGATATGGAAGTGAAGCAGCTCACCGTAGAAGTCTCAACAGCTACTCACTGGCGCACACCGTGACAGTATCCAGATGAGTCAGTCTCAGACCTTGTACATTCAAGGACAAAAGCATAGCATAAGTACACAAACAATATGTACCCAGTAAGTATCCCATCTAATCTCGGAGAAGTAGAGACGAGAGGTCGACTTGATACCTACTAGGTCCAAATAATATCATAATAATGATGTACATTATACAACATGAATAGTGTAATTAGTTAACAGTTGCCACAGAAGTCATAGCATGCTTGTACTTATATTTTCTTTTATCACATTTACTCCTTTTTTATTTATTTAGCAAAAAATCATGAAACGCCTAAGCTTCAAGCAAAAATATATAAATCATGCGCAACAATGCCGAGGTCGACGGCCCGCTCCAACAGAATATAAGTTTTTGTGCACTGCCGGGGGTCGAACCACGGACGAGTATACATTTCATCCATATCGCCGGCCTCACATGGACGAAGATGCTTATGTTTATCATATCACGGCTTCCTAAGATGCTAACACAGGGGCTACTATTTCTACGAGAGCTTATTGGTGGAGCAAGAAGAGCGGAGATGGAGATATAGGCTAGTTAAATGCCCTCAAATGGCCCGTACCATAGATGTATCTATCTCACTGAGGTGATCGGACCGATCCACAAATATCAAGACAATATCAAGAATGCGCAATAAGGCATCAAGTATATACAAAGGAAAATCCTTCCAAGTTCATAAATAAGAATATGTTCATTTTTCATTCCCCTCTAATCTCTAGCAAGTCGTACAAGACCATTTACTTAGTTAAAACAAGGAAAAGTTCATAGTAGGCATGATGTGGGTCCTAAACTACCCAAACATTAACATTATAGTAGCTACGCACAGACCCTCGTCACCTAGTGCATGCGCAGCCCCCGCATTTAATTGCAAATTTATTATTTATTAACCTTAGAGGGAACAATCCCCTCTCCACGAGGTTAGAAAGAAGACTCACCTTGATCCGAAGCGCTCTTTCAATAACGAGAATAGGCTCCAAGCTCAATTCAATGCCGAACAAGCACCAACTAGTTAAATAAGGCAAGAACTAATCAATAAGTGCTCACAAAGTTGAATTCTAACTAATATAAGTGATTTCTCAACCTTTCCTGCAACTTTTCCTAAATTCCGACCCTGGGCCCACATGCCCGGATTCTGAGATTTTTCGAAGGAAGCTATTCTCCATGACCTAAGGATAACTAATATGTGATTTTTAGTTCATTACATAGCTAATTAGGTGGTCAAATCTTAATGAACTAGCACCTGCAACTAGCTAGTGTCAAGGTTCAAATCTAAAGTTATAGAAGATTCCCGACTGTTATTAATGAATCCAAGTGGCCCAAATCTATACAAACAAATTACATATTATTACTAACATCGCAAGTAACTAATTACACTGTTAAAATTAAAGCTAAGGCGCGAAAATAGGTGAAATGACAAAAATGCCCCTCAGGCCAACGTCTCAGAATCAAATAATTTTTATATTTTCATAAACCTTGTACTCTCACGAGTATAACCATATAAAAATCTCCTAAATCAAAGGTCAAATTCCCCTTCATATCATCAAGCTTAGGTTTAAGAACTTTACCCCAAATTTTGATTCAAATTCAAAAATTAAAGGTTGAATTCGATATTAGATTAGCGGGTAATAATCATAAAAGAGCAAGAAATCATTATCCAATGTTTGCCTCTAAAAAATCCTCAAAAGATCTCCCAAAACCGAGCTCTGTAGCTTGAGGTTTTGTAAAAATGGAAGAAGGGTTCGTTTTTGAAATATATGAACTGGTCAGGGATTTCTTCATCGCGAACGCAGAGAGGGGGATCGCATTCGTTGAGATGAAAAAATTCAAGAGGGTAAGATTGCTCTTCGCGAACGCGAGGAAAGGGCTGCAAACGCGAAGGCCTGGTATTGGAACCTATGCGAACGCGATACAGAACACCTGAACGCGCAGAAGGGAATAAAGGAGGGGTCCAGGACTGACCCTACGCGAACACGTTGGGTAAGGACGCGAACGTGAAAGCGAGGGAAACTGGGCTTTGCGAACGCGTGAAGGGGGACGCGAACGCGATGAATGGAAAGGAGAACGCTTCGCGAACGCGAAGAAGGATAGGAGACCTGCAATTTTTCTGCTGCAATTCTACACTCCAAATTGCTCCGTTGAGCATCTGAAACACACCTGAGGCCCTCGGGACCTCAACCAAACCGATGACATATCCCATAACCTCGTCCAAACTCGTACCAATCCTTGAACCCCCTAAAATAACGCCGGAAACTCGAATTAATCAATGATTTGAACTTAAAAACTTCAAAACTTAACCAAACTTGCTTTCGGTTCAAAACCTAACCAAAACACCTCCGATTGACCTGAAATTTTGCACGCACGTACCAATTGAAATGACAAATCTATAGCAACTTCCGGAATCCCATTCCGACCCTTGGATCAAAATTTTACTAACGGACCGGAAACTTCAAAATTCTAACTTTCAACATTTATATCCAAAAAGAGCTACGGACATCCAAAATACATTCCGAACACGCTCCCAACCCTGAAATCACCTAACGGAGCTAGTGGAACCATCAGTTTTCCATTCCGAGGTTGTCTTGGCAGTGCTCTGATTACGGATAATTTTCCAGCACTTAAGCTCTTATTTAGGGACTAAGTGTCCCAAAACACTCCGAATTCTACAATCGAACATCTCGGCAAATCAAAATAGCAGAAATGAACTTAGGGGAAGCAGATAATGGGAAAACGGGCATAAATTCCAAAGACGACCGGCCGGGTCGTCACAAAGCCGAACTCATAAAATTTATTCTAAATTGCTAACTTCCAAAATAGGTGGCAAAATGCTTGTGAGTCATCCAAAATGCGATCTGGGGATATGCACAAGTTTAAATCATCATACAAACCTGCTGGAACCTTCGGACCCCGATACCGAGGTCATTTACTCAAAATTCCAATCCTAGTTTATTTCTTCAACTTTAAGCTTTCAAAAATGAGAATTCTCCTTCCAAATCCACTCTAAACTTACCAAAATTCAATTCTGACCACGCGCACAAGTCAATAGACGTGAAAAGAAGCTGCTCATGGAGTTCGACTGGTGAATGACGTGCCGAAGCTCAAAACGACCGTTCAGGTCGTTACATTCACTCCCACATAAATATACGCTCGTCCTTGAATGTGTTGGGAACTACACTGAAGTAGTCTGAAATCATTGGTTAACACCTCATGCACCTTCCCATGCTACCACAACTCTATTGAGCACATTCGCTCGATCAATTTTGAGGACATTCCCTTTTTATTCAAGAAAATAAGCCTTAAAGCACAATTCCAACACCCGGGATTTCCTGCCAAGCCTGTTTCCAACATACGATCACCATATCAATCACTACACACTGTATCCAAACATGGCTGCATAACTTTGCTTAATTTACACCTTGCGTCTCTTTATCCATAGAACCACAATATCACCCTCGAAGCATAATAGTCAAAATTCCACAAATCTGATGCTCCCTTTGCATCTCTTGACACACACAAGTCTTACTCTCACTCTTACAATACCACCACGACGGAAGAGATGTGCCGAAATTCATAATCAACTGCTAAATCAACAAATCATTGAGTCTATACTTCAGGCAAGAACCGTTGCCTTATTCTGAACAAAAGAATGATATTTGCTATTTAATATACTTCATATCATCAGATTGCACTGATCCTAAACCCAATAACCTCGTCTCACCCAGTACGAACTGCTCAGGCAATAAGCCACCTCGGACATGATCAAAAGTCCCACAAGATGCCATAATGTACCAGTAGGCTACTAATTCGAATACGATACAAAAGGAAGTCTAACTCTGAAAAGGATATCTAATTACCCCGCCCGCGAACCATAAATGCGATGCGGGCTCACAGATAGGACGAGCTTTCCTCGAAAGGGAAACAGAACACATAAAAGCAATTACGGGGAAATTCATTGAACATCACACTGTTGCGGCACGAAAACCGATCCTAACAGCATTACTATGGCGACGTGCCACCCGATCCACATAACACAACTATGGCGACATACCACAAGATCCAAATGACATACCCATGGCGGCGCGCCACCCGATCCTTATGTAGAACTCATATAAGGAGATATACATCGAGATAAATTTCTCATTACAAAAAAATACCGAACATCATTTATAAACATTTTATGTGCATAATACCACTCCCTGGGGAGACATACAATACCATATTCTGCAAACTCGAGCACAACTGATGTGCGATACAAGATCTAAATCTAAAGAGCCATTCTGCTCACATAACATCATCGCCGCGCGGACCTCAACATGTAAGAATTTTCCAAGCCGTCTCACAACTTATACGGCGCAATTTATCATTATTTGGAATAGTTGATAACAAAATAACACCCCGACTGTTCCTCCATAGGGAACGCTCGCTGCAACAAACACAACTAGCATGATATAAAGCCCTCTTCACATATAAATCAATCCACTGATCTCAAGCTGATTTTTGATTGCACCAACTTGGATAATAACCTAGCAGTTTGGAAAACGCAGAAGCGGTTACCGCAAAGGCGGTATTTTAACCGCATAAGCGGTCCATGTGATTCAAGTGAGACCGCGTAAGCGGTCGTGTGGCCGCATAATCGGTGACCGCAGGAGCTGTCAGTTGACCGCGTAAGCAGAAATCGCGCTGGTTTAATGAATAGTGATTTCACAAGTTTGAAAAGAGAAGAACGTTTGGACCTCGGACTAAGGCAAGTTTGGGAGCGATTTTGAAGAGGATTTTGGGGGAAATCATGAGGTATGGATTCTTGGACCTAGAATATATCATTATTGTGTAAAAACATGGATTAAACACTAAGAATTCAAGGTTTTAAGGTTAAAAATGGTGGTTAGGGCTTGAAACCCAAGTGAACTTAAAGTGTTGATTTGAGAGATCAAATGGACTCCGATTCTTGTAAATAGGATATGTACGAACTCGTGGAGAGACGATGATTCCGATGATGTTTGTAATTTTTTGAGGAGTGGGCCCGGGGCTTTGGTTTTGCCAACTTCGTTTTTTTGGGTGTCTTTTTGAGTTCTTTCAATTGGGTTATGTCCCATTAGCTTATTATAACATATTCCTTGATGGTTTTGGTCAGATTCTGCACCCGAGGAGGCCAATTTGCGAGGAAAGTGAAAGGCGAGCTAGGATTTTGGCCGGTTCAAGGTGAGTAATGGTTGTGAATGATATATTGAGGGTTTGATACCCCGTATTTGCACTATGCAGTGCTATGTTGAGATAAAATATGCATCATATGATGAGCGTGGTGATGCTTCTACTGCGGACTCGGACTTGGTCCATCCCGATTGATGACTTACTGTACCTTTTGACTGAGATAGAGCTCGTACTCATATATTTTGGGCTAGTTTCCATGTTAGGGGCCTTGTGCCGATCTGTAGAACTTCTAGGGAGCGTGTTGAGCCGATTGACCTCACTGTACCTATTGAATGCATACCATCTATCCCGACTTTGACTGTAAATTATGAAATATACTGGACGTAGTAACTTGCACCCTAAATGAGAAATACCTAGGGTTGAATACCCTCTCTTAGCTGAATGAACCCGAGAGACCAAGTCTATATTAACTGAGAGGGGTCAAGGACCCCGTAGTGAGGGTATTTGATATATATACGTGATTGGGCTGCACGCCCAGCATTATATATATTATATGGATTGGGTTGCACCTGCAATTAGCTACTGTCAATTTACAAACCTTAAAGAACAAGGGAAGTCATTTCAGAATCCGATTAAAGTTAGAAGTAGCAGAAAAAGGAAAAAAAGAAAAAAAAAGTGAATCCAACAAGTATGGTGTGTCCGGTTCTGATCCAAAAGGCCGAAGAAGAATGAACTAGCACCTGCAACTAGCTAGTGTCAAGGTTCAAATCTAAAGTCTGCATGAAGAACCATTCAGATTCAAGATCAAGCTTCAGAAGACATATATAGGAATCTTGTAACTCATAGTTAAAAGGTTTAGTTAGTCTTTTTCATTTTCTGATTTTGATGTAATAACATGACCGTGGACCGGAATCTCGATGGCACCTCGACCAGCTCTCCACCTCGGTACACCTCATCATCTCATTCATTTTTGAACTACACGTGGCCTGATTCCTTTATAGCCAAGGATATGTAGGTAGCTCAGATACAAGGGCTCGGTCACACTCTCTTCCTTTCTCTTTAATTGTTAGTTTTATTTTAATACTAATAGTTTATCAAAATTAATGTAGAATTTTTATAGGTTTTTAATTTGAATTTTAAGCTTTTTAACCCGAATTATTAGAATTTCATAGTCCAATTTAAATCTAGGCCCAAATTAATTAACTCAAGCCCAATATCTACTAACCCTACCCTAGCCCTCATCTTCCATCTTCAAGATTAAAATCTAGGGATTTTTACCTATACATCCAATATAGCAAACCTTATTACCATTATTGTGCATTGTTTGGTTATTACCCTCATATCCCATGTTTTTGTTACAAAATATATACCAAACGGATTATTTGCTGATGTTCCATCATTAATTAACGCCAGATAATTAAGGCTAAAATCTATTTTAAATAAATTGTAGCCTAAAGTAACGCCTATATTTATGGCTTCTAATTAATCAAAGATTTTCTACCAAATAAATGCTAAATCAGTTAAGGTAAAATCTTAAATGCTCCTAATCTCTCCTCTAAACTGAACCGAATCTCTACTCTAATCTGAACCGAAATCATACTCTCATTCCTCCATTGAAAATCAGATTTTCTTGTTATTCCAGTTTCGTAGTTCTTCCGTGATCGTACTCTCATTCCTCCAGATTCTCTCAGATTTTCTCATATTTTGTACTTCTTCCGTGATTGAAAGTCTCGGAAAACTTTCATTTTTGTACATCAAAAACTGAAATCATAATTGACACCATGATAGTCAATCAGTACGGAGATTCTACAATGTCAAAAATTCCGATAATTCTTAAATGTAATGGTTATTGGGATAACTATGGCAGTTTCCGAGATTTTGAAGTTGATGCCATTTTGGTTGATGAGAATGCAAGCTACGGAATTCTCCAGTCTACAATTGCAGAACAATTATCGATTGATACATCGGATAAAATTGTAGAAATAAAATACATTGTGAATGATAATTGTCCTCCGTTGCAGATTAGAAACGATATGGGCGTTCGTGTATATATGGAAACGAAAAAAGAGAATAAAAACTTAGGTTCGTATCCGTTATGTATTAGCATAAGAGATTTCAATATGTAATTGGCAATCACCAATGAATTCCCCATCAGTATAGGTAAGTTTGCGTCGAAACCAAAATCTGAGATTTTTGTGTTCTCTAATCAACTACAGTTTGACGCCATTTATCTATAATGAAAATACAATGTGAATGTATTGTCTGCAGGTTCTTCAGGATCATTAAGGTTAATAGAAATTCCATCTTCACCAGCTATTGAGGAATATCAAAGTGAAATAATAATTGACTCTTCTCAAACATGTATTGAAGAAGGTCAAGTGTACCAGGACAAGAAGACGATAGATGCTGCAATGAAGAATTATGCAGTTATGCAGAAGTTCCAGCTCAGAGTTAAAAGATCAAGTTGTAGATGGTTTGTAGTTAGTTATTCATTTTCAAAATTACTGTATTATTTCTATGTAGGCAGTTGCAGTTAATTGTAGTAAATTGTAGATAGTTGTAGTTAATTGTAGTTAGTTGTAGTTAAATGTAGTCAATTGTAGTTCATTGTAGTCAATTATAGTTGTTTGTAGTCAATTGTAGTTACGGAAAAGCCAGTTTGTAGGTATTTGTAGTTAGTTGTAGTTAAATGTAGTCAATTGTAGTTCATTGGAAACACATTGTACTTAATTGTAGTATTTAATAAATATGTTTGAAAATTGGATTTTTTGTAGCTACTGGCTTGTATGTGTTGCGGAGAACTGCAAATGGCATTTCATGTCAACATCTATTCATGATTCATCATTGTTCAAGATAAGAAGTTTTAGCCGACAACACATATGTTACCGAATGGACGAAACATTCATAAAGCGCAAGTGTACTGCAACAGTAGTTGGTAGCATTGTCGTTCCAAAGTTTTGTGATCCTAAGACTGTTTACACGCCAAAGGACATACAAACTGACATGTTATCCGAACATGGAGTCAACCTAAGCTACATGCAAGCATGGAGAGCAAAGGAAAAAGCATTACGGTTTCTACGAGGGAATCCGTGTGACTCGTACAACAGATTACCAAAATATTTTTATATTCTTGAGAAGAATTATCCCGGTTCTGTTGTTAAATTGAAGAAGGCAGCAGATGATTGCTTCTTATATGCATTTTGTTGCTCTTTGTACATCAATAAATGGTTGGCAACATTGTAGGCCGGTAGTAGTGGTTGATGGGACATTCTTAAAATCAGCATATAGGGGTATTATGCTGACAGCAAGCACCATGGATGCAACAGGTAATAGATGTAATAATGTTGTAGTTACAATGTAGTTAGTTTGTATTTATATAAATCAATGTATTTAAATTGCCTAAATTATCCATATATATTTGTATTTAATAGTTAGTCTCAAGTTATGTCTACAAATTGTAGGTTCTATTTTGCCCTTGGCATATGCTGTTGTTGATTCTGAAAACGACGTGTCTTGGAGGTGGTTCTTTGAACAATTCAAGGAGGCATACGGTGAAAGACCTTCTATGTGTGTTGTCTCAGATAGGCATGAGAGTATATCGAAGGCAACATCAGTTGTCTATCCTGGAATGGCACACTACTTTTGCATGTGGCATATATGGACAAATATAAGGTCAAAATTCAAGAAGGCACATCTACAATTACATGAATTGTACTTTGCTACAGCACGGTCATATACTCTGGATGATTTCAATGAAAGGATGATGAAGATTCAGGAGGTAGACCCACGTGTATCGTCTTACCTATATGATATTGGCCATCATAGATGGTCAAGAGTACATGCAACGGCGAATAGAACTTTTACTATGACGTCAAACATTGCAGAGTCTTTGAACGCTGTTACAAAAGAGGCAAGAGAGCTGCCAATATTTGATCTATTGGAGTATATGAGGACTATTATAGAACGTTGGAGAAAAGATAAGTTATTGAAGGCAAAGGGTACTTTCACATTACTTGGGCACAAATTCAACAAAGAATTGGAAGATAACAATACATTATCCCAGAAACTAAAGGTAATATATTCTTGTTTGGTGCAGGAAAAAAAAAACAAAAAAAGTAGTAGCGGTTGAAGTTGTTTCCAGAGAGTTTTAGGTAAATGTAGTTAAGGTTATATGAAGTGTTTCCAGTGAATTTTTAAAATGTAGTCAAATGTAGGTAAATGTAGTTAAGGTTATATGCAGAGTTTCCAGTGAGTTTTAAAAATGTAGTCAAATGTGGGTAAATGTAGTTAATGTTTATATGCCGTTTGTTTGTAGCTGATTTGTAGTTAACTGATTGTTGCTAACATAGTTAACTTATTGACACCTTATTATTTTCTTTTTGATCTTGAATTGTAGGTGAGGGCTTCAACAGATCATATACACACTGTGTTAGATGGTGTGAAGCGGTACATTGTATATTTAGAAAATAAGAAATGTAGCGTGGACAATTCCAACTTGATGAACTTCCATGTGCACATGCTTTGGCATCATTAAGGCGTAGGAATGAAAGGCCGGACAACTATTGCTCACCGTATTACACAACTAAGAGCCTTCTACTTACATATGAATTGCCAGTTAATCCTCTTCCTGATGAAGCGAAATGGGATGTTCCACAACATATTTTGGATGATGTAATAAAGCCACCGGCTGGGGATAAAAGGCAGCCAGGAAGACCTCACAAGGAAAGATATAAAAAATTTGATGAAATAAACTCAAAGAAGTACAAGGTGTCATGTGGCAATTGTGGAGGTGAAGGGCATAACAAAAGAAGTTGCAAGAATGCGCCGAAAAAGGCATGAATATAATGTAGCTACAATAGTTATTCAAAATAAATGTTAGTGATCCCAGATTATCGAAATTTATTGTGTAACTGTAATACGTTTTGACGATAATGAAGAAGTTTACTAATATAATTGAGTAATGTAAACTGTTTGCAGATTGTAGTTATAATATACTGTAAGTGATTTCTAAATGTGTTATCGACATAATTGATAAAGACAAAAGGTTGTAGATACAGACAAAACATTGTAGTTCATATTCATGAAAGCGAAGCAATTAATTACAATATTTGTAGTTATATCAACTTTGTAGTTAATTGTAGTTATTTGTAGGTAATCATAGACAGTTGAAAAATATGTCTGAATAACGTATTTTTTTGTATCTACTGGATGGTATGACTTGCTGAAAACTGCAAATGGCATTTCTATGCAACGTCAATTCATTATTCATCATTGTTCAAGACAAGAAGTTTTATCCGAAAACATATAGCGCAAATGTACTGCAACAGTACATGTAGCATTGGACTTCCAACAATTTGTAGTTATGTAATTGTAGTTATATGCAGCATAGATGTGTAGTTATATGGAATTGTAGATAATTGTAGCCACTACATTAGTAATGTCTAATGTATACATGAAGCTATTGTTCAGTACAACCAAACTGACATAATTCTCCACTAACTACAAAATTGTTCAGTATTCATGAAACATTGTGGGGTACAATCAAAGTTCATTACAACAATACACACTACTTCTTCTTATAGCGCAAACATATAGCGCAAATGTACTACAGCAGTACATGTAGCATTGGACTTCCAACAATTTGTAGTTATGTGATTGTAGTTATATGCAGTATAGATGTGTAGTTATATGGAATTGTAGGTAATTGTAGTCACTACATTAGTAATGTCTAATGTATTCATGAAGCTATTGTTCAGTACAACCAAACTGACATAATTCTCCACTAACTACAAAATTGTTCAGTATTCATGAAACATTGTGGGGTACAATCAAAGTTCATTACAACAGTACACACTACTTCTTCTTTCGTTCAACTTTAGTTCTCTCATTCTTTGGCGGTGGGCCCTTCCTCCTTGCAAGCCTGCCTGTAACCTCGCTCTCACTGATTGAACCATCATATCTTCTTTGTGGCGTAGTCCCACAACAGAGCTCCATAGCGTCTACGGTGTTTGTCAATATCAGTAAGATATTCCTTTGGTATAGACAAATCACCATCGCTAATATATTCCGCAAAGGCAGCCACAAATACACCGCAATCCCTGCAGAATATGAGTAATTTTCATTAAATACCAAAACAAAAAAAAAAATTTAATTAAACATATAGAAAGGGAGATTAGTTTTTTACAGTGAGCCTTCCTTTTGTTGTGGAATCTCGGCAACCATCCATTGTATGTCTAGAGGGTCCGTAACTGGCTTCTCTACGTATGACTTTGTAGTCTTGAAGTCAATGTCTTTCCGTTTACCGTAGAAACCAGTGCATGACAAATAAAGAGGAATAATGACTGAAAATTTTTCAACCAAGGTTTGAACAGTTTTATTACGCTTTGCCCTCACCAATGAATCATAAACATACAGTTGCCGGTCCTTTATGTCAAACACTAACAACAACCAATGAAAGTTCTCTACAAGGTTAACAGGCATTACCACATAATCCACAAGATCCCATGCTACATTAGCAAGAATTCTATAGCCCATAATGTATTCTCCAATATCATCATCGGCTTTAACAACAGAATTTCTTTGATCCATTGGAGCAGTAGAGAACTTCTCATAGATACTTTCAATTTTTGTCTTGAACAAGCAATCGGCTGTTGTAAATCTACAATTGATGTTGGGGCCATATTTCCCCTTTTTTCTCAAATAGTACATTATAACATCAATGTGCTGAAAAAAGTAAAAGTTCAATTTATAATAAGTTGTAGTGTAGACAATATAAATTGATGTACACCACAAAGACAATAATAGTGAGCTAACTACAAAATACAAATAACAGCTACAATATACAAATAACATTTACAAAATATGTAGTTCAAGCCTGTGTATTTCCATTTACTGATATCCAAATCTAGTTATATGTAATCTAGTTATAAGTCTGTACATTAAGGCAATCTGTACTTTAAATGTAATCTGCAGTGTTCAATAACTACATATTGTAGTCAAATTGTAGTTAAATGTAGTCAATTGTCTTTAAATGTAGTTAATGCAATCTGTAGTTAAAGCAATTGTAGTTAATGCAATCTGTAATCATTAATAACTACATTTGGATATAATAAGACATACTTAAAGATGTTTAGATAGAATAAGCTTTTGGATACCAGTTGTTCAATATTAACAATTAACAGAGCATACAAGAGGAAAGAAAACAGGAAGTCTGTGTATAACAGTTTGCCAGCTACAAAACACAAAATAACAGCTACAATATTCAAATAACAGCTAAAAAATATGTAGTTCAAGTCTGTGTATTTCAATTAACTTATAACCAAATCTAGTTATATGTAATCTAGTTATAAGTCTGTAAATCAAGGCAATCGGTATTTTAAATGTAGTCATTTGTAGTTAACTGTAGTGTTCAATAACTACATAACAGTGAGCCAGCTACCAGATAAAGACAAAACTGCAATGATAATCCATATACTTACTGTACAATTGATTAATTGTCCGGGGTGAGCAAGGGCGTAGAACCAGTCCTTCTTATCAATTTTTTCGCACCCCAAATCCAACAAAGGATTGAGATGGTTATCCTTCTTCGAATAGAAGTATTTCCTCCTGTAATAATAATAGAATTAACAAACAACTACAAAAACAAAAACTTTGACAACTTTAAAGTCTAAATTTGAGAGAAAAAAATAAAACAAGTACATACAACATAAGACATTTAAGCACCATACCTCCTAGATGATTTGTCACTCCGATGGTATAACCAGGTAGTAAAACTATCTATTAGTTCAGGATCAACATCTTCACCAATGGGACTTGTGAATGGGTGCTTCATGTAAAAAAAATTTTGGCCCAAAAGATGTGCTGCCTTCAGTACTGTAGAGTGGAGTGAATGGTGATCGTGCATGTTTTCCAGGTAACCTTGTTCTTCCTTGATAAAGAGGGGTTGAATCAACTTGAATTGGGTCACCATACATGACCATTTGTGATAGGTTTTCTGGAAGTTCAAAATCGTCCAGTGTCACACCTTTCTTTTCAGTTCCTCCACGCATCACTCCAACCTCCTCTTCTTTTTCAATGCATTCTTCGACAATTTCAGTCACAGTTACACCATGAATTGGTGACTGTGGAACATTGTCTTCAACATATGCTACAAAAATAATGCATATGCTTAAAAGCATTATAACAGTGTATAAACTATTTTATATTAAAAACTGCATTATTAAACAATACCTTCTTTTGATACATCGGCTGCTTGTTGTAGGTCATCATACAAATCAACTTGTTGTTCAAGTTGTTGAGGAGAAGAGGGAGCTGAAAAGGAAAACTTATTATTTATTAGCAATTCTTGATGGAAGTATATATGTATGTAGGAATTATGTAGATACATGTTGTACTGGGGCCTGCACGGAGTTGAGAACCATAATTGAACTGAAAATGTATGATTTTCTCTGCTTGATTATGTTCGTTATATTTTTTTTAACTAGCAGCAAACTACATTGTGAGAGGAATGTTTTAGTGTTAGAATAAATTATAATAACTATTATATAGTGTTAGTTACAAATAACAGTGAGCCAGCTAAGTCATATGAAGTTCAAGTCTGTATATTAAAACAGTGAGCCAGCTACAAAATACAAATAACAGCTATAAAATATGTATTTCAATTCTGTATATTTCAATTTATCTATATCCAAATGTAGTTATATGTAATGTAGTTATAGGTTTCTGTACACTAATGCAATCTGTAGTCTAAATGGAATCTGTAGTGTTCAATAACTACATATTGTAGTCAATTGTAGTTAAATGTAGTCAATTGTTTTTAAATTTTATTAATGCAATCTGTAGTTACTGCAATTGTAGTTAATGCAATCTAGTCAATTGTAGTCAGTAAGAAATACATTTGTATGTAATAAGACATACTTAAAGATGTTTAGATAATAGAAGCTTTTGGATACCACTTGTTCAATATCAACAATTAAGAGAGCATAGAAGTGGAAAGAAAACAGGAAGAAATCAAATTTCAAATGCCTACAAATGACTACATTTATCCCCTGTTCAATAGCCAGTTATTGAACACTACAGTTAACTACAAATGACTACATTTAACTATAACTAGATTACATATAACTAGATTTGGTTATAAGAAATTGAAATACACAGACCTGAACTACATACAGTGTTAGTTACAAATAACAGTGAGCCAGCTAAGTCATATGTAGTTCAAGTCTGTATATTAAAACAGTGAGCCAGATACAAAATACAAATAACAGCTATAAAACTACAAATAACAGCTACAAAATATGTAGTTCAAGACTGTACATTAATGCAAACAGTAGTTTCAATGTAGTCAATTGTAGTTAAATATAGTGTTCAATAACTACAAAATATGTAGCAGCAAACTACATTGTGAGAGTAATGTTTTAGTGTTAGAATAAATTATCATAACTATTATATAGTGTTAGAATAAATATATGTAAATTCTTACCTTGGACTCATCCAATTCATTTCTCTTGTTGACAACATTCACTAAGCTTTTCAAAGATTCATCTATGAACTCTCGAAGTTTTGAGAGTTCATCACAAATATCATTCTTCAACTGATCTAACGTTCCATCAACCTAAAAATTAAATATGTATGTGAGTTGGTTAGAATATTCGATTTGTTACACTAAAATAAAAAGAAACTACAATGTCGAAGGAATGATTTCAATTGGTACTAAACAATGACTACACAACTGTAAATTCTAACAGTACCTGCTCAAGCTTCTGTTCCAACTTCCTGATCTGGCGTCTTACAGATTCCATATCATTTGGGGAATTAGCCTCTTCATGTTGAACTGTCGGAGAAGTAGCAGATGGGACTATTGATGGTTGAGTAACCTCTTCATCTTCATAATTAATCTTTCCTGGGAGGTTGAGCGCTCCAATCTCTTCCCCAGATGCAACCAAGTTTGAGAACTGAAAGATGGATGAAGACAGTTAAGTAAATTTGAAAGAAATTGTAGATGTCATGTAGTTACTATAGTAGTAATTGAAGAATTACACAAAGGTAAACAAGAATACCTTGAGCCACTCAGGCTTGATGAATTTTTCTTCAAGAACATTTAACCAAATCTGTCCTTTTGTAGCCGACCATCTTAAAATACGAGGAATGGAGTCAGAGCACCGTGTAGCAAGCTCGGTGCTGACAGAAGAACAACACTCGTACAGCCGCACTTGTAAGGCTAACGAGCATCCCCGTATAAGATAAGAATGGACGTTGGGACTGAGACGATGTCTGACAGACTCACAACTTGCTTGAAAGATTTTGTACCCCATGGGTACGAATCAAAATGACCACTCTCTTTAAGAAAAAACGTAAATTTGTCTATCAAACAACATTGTCCTTATCAGAAGGACAAACAAAGAATTCCAACATATACAAGACACACAACTGTACAGCATCCAAATCATTTGTCCAGGATTTGGATGTCACTACATTTCTCAAAAGCGATTTCTCTACCCGAGATTTGTTAGGGAAGTATTTAGTCATTAAATGGCTAACATAACTAGAATTGTAACCATAGTCCGATAAACTATCAACACAGTTAAACCCAGTTATCAAACAAAAATCCCTCAAAGAAAAAATCAATTTTTTCCATTTAAAAGAACAGAAAAATAGTCGCCAGTAGACTTTGATAATTCATACTTCATTAGAAGATGAATTGATTGGTTCTGCATGCAGATAGGGGGCATATCTAGTAAATAACCAAAACATGTATTCTTGAAAGCACTTAATTGGGTTGGGGATAATAAAGACTTTATCTGGGATGGTATCGTTGCATCGCACAAGCTATGGAACCGTATCACACCATAATCAACATTATGTTGGGCATAGTAAGGTCCATTCTACAAAAAAAGTATATTAATTATCGTTAGAATGAAGCTAGATTTCAGCATTACAATATATAATGTAACATATCATATAACTACATTTTTAACATACAAACTACTTTTTTCCTACATTCTCAGTAGAAGTTATTTTCCAAAAGTATAACATAAATTTTAACCTACAAACTACAGTATAACTACAAGGAACTATACTCTAACTATAAATTTATTGAGCATGAACAATGTAACTCTTTATATATACTTTATTTTTATAACAGATCCAAATAAAAAGTACAGTAAACTACATTAAATTACAAAAACTATAATTAACTACAAAACTGAGTCAATAGTGACACTTCCAAATAAAAATTACATGAAACTACATTAAAATACAAAAAACTGCAATTAGCTACAAATTTTATTCAACATTATAAATTGCCAATCAAATTCGAGTCAACAGAGACAGTATCAAATAAAATTTACATGAAACTACAAACAACTACAGTTAACTACATATTTGATTCAACAGTATAATTTGCCAATCAAATTTAGTTCAACTAAAACAGTTCCAAATAAAACATTGCATTAAACTACATTAAACTACAAAAAACTACAAAAACCTACAATTTTGAGTCAACTGTGACATTTCCAAATAAAACATTACATTACACTATATTAAACTACAAAAACCTATAATTTACTACAAATTTGATTCAATACTATATTCTGCCAAACAATTACACATTAACTCCGAATAATAACAATTAACTACAATTTGTATAAGCAACCCTAATATGCAATAATACATTATATTTTTACAAAATACACTTAGACGCCAAAAAAACAATTGAATTCTAATTTTTTGGCAAAAAAATATTAAACTTCAAAACATTGTCGAGAAAAAAAAAGTTGTTTACCTTAACTGAAACTTGTTGTGGAACCAATTTTGTGGTTTTTTTAGAGTGTTTCAACTTTTTTGCTTTGAGGGGGAATGAGACACCTTCTGTATTTTTGTTTTTTGAACTTTGGGTGGATCGTCCACAAAATCATCATCATCGACCCTCAAGCTTTTCCCCTTTCGCTTGCGTTGTTTGTCGGCTTCTGTTGAAACACTGGTTGCATCAACATCCTGCAAGTGCTTTGTTCGAGTTTCAGCTCTTATTTGTCTCGGCGATGCAGGAACCCTTTCTTTTCCACTTGCATGGACCGATTGTTGTCTTTTTGCTGGAGATTTAGGTGTTAAAACACCCAAATCAAATGATGGAATATCGCCTACTTTTTATCGTTTGGGAGTAATATGTTTTTTCACCATTTTTTTACTATGGATAAGATTTTTTTCACTGAAAATGAGTTTTCTTTACAAAACTTTGAAGAGTTTTTGGCGATTGAATGATGAAACTGAAGAAGATGACAATGGAGAGAAGAAGTGAGACCAGAGAAATCGGTAAAGGTAAATACACGTGGGGGTGGGTGTAGTTTTTATTGGGAAGCTGAGCGGTTTTGGAAGAAAGATAAAGATAAAAAAAAAATAAACGTGGGGGTAATTAATAAGGGTAATAATCGGTTGGAAGAAAGAGAAAAAAGTGGGGAAAGAAAATATGGAAATATTTTGTTCCATAAATCATGCCCCTAATAAATCATTGGTAATTAAACCTTAAAAGTAAATTTTGGTACATAAATTGAAACATGGTATAATTAAATGTAATAAACACTAACTTTAAATATGAGTGGTTATAAGGTTTGTTATATAGGATGTATATTTAAAAATTACTAAAATCTAAGCCTTACACAACAATGGAGAACACCCCACTCTCCTCTCCAAAATGCCAGCAATCACCCTCACACCACCAGAACTCGATAAAAACCAACAACAACAGTCACCAAATCAGCCAGAAATCCATCCCTTCACCACCACGCCCCTGACCAGTGACCACCTCAACGCTGCCTGGTGAGCTCGTCGGAAAACGAACCAACAGCCACACTCCAGCGGACCTAGTGTCAAAACAAATAAGAAGAGGACGAAAATAGGGAGACAACCTCCCCTCCAAATCTTTCTCGCTCTCTCGTCTTTTCTGTCTCACCTCTGTCACCAGATGCTTCCGGAAATTGGTTAGTTCATCATCTTCCATTCGAGTTCGTCGATTCCAACTAAGGTTCCGCTCGCCAGTCCTTGTTCATTCCCGGATCTGCTGGTTTCTAACTGAGCCAGTCCTTTTGGACAAAGAGCTGCGAATCAGCGTACATTTCTAGTTTAGTTTCTTCTGATTCTCGATTTCGAAATCATGGAAGCCGATGGAGTTTGATTGAGGTCGTGTCGGTTTCGAGCTTTCTGGTGCCGATTCGAGTTATTGTTCATGATCCGTTAGGTTTTGGAGTTCAAAGAAGTGAAACGATAAATTGCTATAAAGGTCTAGTTCTTCAATCTTTAATTTGTTATTATTCTTGCGTAACTTTAATTTTTGGTTTGGTGATTTGATTTGTGATCTGTTTAGTTATTATGTATGGTTTTGAATGTGTTTGCTTATATGTTTATTTGAAACCGTGGAAGACCATATTAAAAGGTGAACGATATATTCTGTGTTATGCTTACCTTTTGTTATAAAACATGAGTATTTAAAAATCTTAGCAAATCTCTTGAAGGCTATTTTTCTTAGTTTTCTGTGATCAAAATGTTTATTGGTGTAGATTTTTGTTCGTTTGTTTGGACATCCTTGAATGATTGTTGGGACATGGAGCGGGTGAAAGATCGATCTCATTAGTATTAACTTCATCTGCATGCTAAATAAATAGAATGACTAATTAAAAGATGAGCATGACATGGATTCTTTTATCTAGCTTTCCTTTATTTATTTTAGTAATTTAATCGTTAGAAGCATGTTAGGCCGACAACATTTAGGTAGGCAAACTTTAAATTTTTTGTTAGTTTCCAGGCGAGAGGTTGTTCCCTTAGTTTAATTTATCCGGCAAATGCCCCAAAGGAATTGTATATATTTTATTCCGGGGAATGCCCCAAAGAACTATGTAAATATTTTGGATGTCTTGACGAGCATGATGGTGAAGACGTAGTGTAGGTTAGCTTAGGAGTTTTTGTTTTCTTTTCCTTTTTCATTTTCTTTTACTAGGTGGGGACGACTTCGAGCTTCGTATGTGTTTATTTTGCCTTTTCTGTATTTTTACCTCAATTGAATATTTTAAAAGCCAACTAGATCGAGTACGCAACCGTACTAGCTGCGGGACTTGGGGAATGCCTAACACCTTCTCCCCGAGTCAAATGAACCCCCTTACCCAAATCTCTGGTGTAGACTTATTTTTAGAGTCTCAAGTGTTTGAAAGGGAAAAAAAATATTTTTAGAAAAAAAACGGTGACCTGACACACCGAAATCAAATGACAGGTGAGTTAATCCTTTTGAACACAAATTTTTGTCACTTTCAAAATTGAAAAACCCTTTTTCAAGCTTTAACTAAATTTTTTTTATTATTTTAAAAGGGTGTAGAGTTTGGTTAAAAAAAGGGGTGAGACAATTATCTGTTTAATTTTGTTGTCTTTCCGTTATTGCACATATATCTGTACATGTTGATCATGGTAGGTCCGGTCTAGCCTCGTCACTACCTCGCCGGGGTTAGGCCAGGCACTTACCAGCACATGGGGTCGGTTGTGCTGATGCTATGCTTATGTTCCTTTTTTGTGCACAGACTTAGGAGCAGCTTACGTACCGCATCAGCAGTAGATCGGGAGCGTGCCTTCAGTCCAGAGGCTCCTAGGTAGTTCGCTGGCGTGCGCGGACCCTAAGTCTCATCTATCTCATTTCTGTTTGGTTTCATTGTATCTAAACAGACTTCTTATGTATTTTCTTTTAGGCTCTTATTTGTAGTATTTCATAGAGCATTGTGACAATAAATCTTGGGTAGAGGATGATGTTAACTTTTTCGTATTTCTTTCAGTTATTACCAATTTGAGACTTCCGCCTAAATTTACTGTTATCATTATTATCTTGTTGAATAAAAAGTTGGAAAAATGAATATTTAAGTTGGTTTGCCTAGCTCCGACAGTAGGCGCCATCATGACTTCCGATGGTGGAAAATCCGGGTCGTGGCAGTAGTATTGGCAATATATGTCATAAAATTACTTTCTTTTTCAAATACTCTATAATGGAATAGTGTCCTTTTGTTGGGATAGTTCATAAAGCTTGATATATATATATATATATATATATATATATATATATGTATATATATATATATGTATATATATATATATGTATATATATATATATGTATATATATATATATATGTATATATATGTATATGTATATATATGTATATATATGTATATGTATATATATGTATATGTATATATATATGTATATATATGTATATATATATATATGTATACTATCTTAGTTTAATACATGCTTGACTTGAAACTTTTTTTTTATACTTTGTACTGTGCTGCAATAATAGTTTCAATTAATCATTATTATCACTTCTACATATTTTTATTTCTAAGTTATTATTATATTAATTTTGTAATTCTCACGGAGCAAAATTGATATATAATAATTGATGAATAAAATAGTAAAGTGAGAGTAATTTTCAGTAAACTATTATTCCAAGTTTGTAATCTTGCCTCCCTCAGTTTTTATTCTCACGGAGGAATTGTTGTAGGCAAGATTATTGATTTTGTAGCAAAAATATTCTCACGAAGTTTTTACTACCCCTTGGCACAATTCAAGCAAGAAAAATATTTCGGTTTAATCGTCTCTAGTTTTAACTCAATTAATCACATAACCTCACGGAGTGTTATTAATTGGCTACTTCTTAGTGAGCTAAATATAATTGTATTAGCCATAAGCAATTATTCCTTAGAGAAATATATGTAAAAATTGAGATTTTATTGTAATATATTATCAAGTGAATTCAACGATTCTCAACTCCTTTAAATTATAATCTTCCAAAAGTTCTTAGTTTTTATTTAAGTAACTAACAAGTTTTAAACTTCACTCTCTTTTCATCAATTTGGTTCTCTCAAATTGTAGCTAAAATATTACAAGTTTGTAGCATAGATTTTCCAATCTCTGTGGGACGATATCTTAAACTATATTAGAAATTGACTAAGCACGAGCAGGAAAATCCTATACACATTCGCCTCGCCACTGAGTTACCATATGTTTTGGACTTCCACAGGTATTTAAGAGCCAATTCATTCCACGTGCAGGTTTCGGACGTAGTGACGTCTAAGATTTTCTAGACCTAGTGGTCCAAGCGTTCAACCCTAGGTGGAACCCCTCGAGTTGCTGAAACGGGCGAAGGACGAGGGATCAATACGGATATGGATAAATCCATAGTAAAGGAAATATTAAATAAGGAGCTTACGAGTGCGATTTCATGCTTCTGGAAAGGATGAAGTCGTTGCCGGAATGATGCTAGCGGTGGAAACTGCAACAAACCGTTCCATCCACCTACAGTCGTTATCATCATTCATGCTAGATAATAGATCATGGTGGTCACATTTGCTGAAATTTATCATTCCCCCGCGGAAGATTTTGGGGAAATAGAGATTCATCACATGAGCTAAAGATATCTCCTCTCCCGTCTCTTGTCACAAACGCCAAAGACAAGCAATCAACCTCTATACATAAGGACTTACTTGTGTTAAACACACCTAGTAGCAGAGGTAAAACTCCGAAATAATGGAGTCAATCTCACAACTCAAAGAGAACACACCAAGAGTAAAAGGATACGTGTAAAAATATGTAAACCCTCCCTGGTAGGGTCACTTGCTTCGTTAGATCAGGAGCAACTATATCCAAATCATGGCAGCGGCAATCTTCCTTCACAACAGAAATACTAGAAGGACGGATAGAAGAAGGGTATTTTCCAACAACCCATGTGCGAAGGATAGCCGAAGAGAATTTCTCTTCGAAGTCTTTTGTTGTAACAATACTTCTAGGGATGATAGAATCCAATGTTGGAGGAGCATCATCTTCGGCTTTGCCCTTGCCCTTTGAAGAGCTAATGTTCTTTGAAGAAGAAGCCATTTGAATGAAAGAAAAGCTTTTTTGTTTGAAGGGAGTTAAAGGTTGAAGAACAGTTAAGAAGATCTTAGAAAGCTTGGAAAGTTATGGAGTATGAGTGAAGAAGGTTGATGCGTATAATAAAAGTTTTGGCGGATAACTTCATGGCCATGATTACCTTGATAACCGTCAAAAGCTATATTGAATCGTGGGAACAGATGTGTTCGGGGCATTAATTGTGGGGAGACGTGCGTCTAATCAACCATCAGAAGCCTTCAGAAGGAATCAAAGTAACTCCCACCAAAAGAGTGTTTCTACCAACTTTTCAGTGATACAAAGCTATATCACTGAAAAGCAGGGAGACTATTTGTATAGGGTAAAATATGATATGCCAGATATCCGCTTAAAAGAATGAAACGTGGAACCGAAGGCAATTATCCCGTTTGGTACCAGAAGGAATGACACTCACAAAGAGACAACAAATACCCTCCGCCCGGTGGCATTAATGAAGAATATTCCACAGCATTGAGTGCACTGGTCGTTACAAAGAATTTATTATTTATGCTCACTGTTACACCTTCATCAATACCCCTCATAATTGACATTGAAGAATGGCACGATCTTAGGACCAATGTTCCCTAGACGTAGCTACAAAATAGTGAGCTTTGTTATCATTGTAAAGGAAAAGAATATTCTTGCAAACTAATACTATTATCTATTCAAGATCTATACAATTTTATCCTCTTATTTTTTTTTTCTTATTACTATTGTGCCTGGAGGCCTTGCTACCGGGATCATTATTTCTGCTATTTCGTCTTCATATTAAGGCTAAGTGTACATATTTCTTTAATTATCTTATTATTTGAGGATCGAATTAATTCACTTATCTAGAATCACGTATAAATTTAACTGTACAATTTTACAAATAAATACTATGCCAAACACGGTGTAAACCCATAACAGTATTTAGTTGTTCCTTGATCCATATATTGCGTAATTTCTAACATGTTTTTTTTTCCTTTGGCGACAAAAGGGGTACAAACATGAAATACCTCCCTTTACGCGAGACGCTACTTATTTTTTTGTCAATTCCTTGTTCCCCTAAAATAATAGTCTCTCTATTCCAGATTAAATATTTTCTTTTAATTTAAATTTAAATTAATCTGAATTTTCCCTATACGTACTTTCTTATAAGAGAAAATTTCCCTTTACATTTCCTAATATATTTTTTCATTATTTTAATACCAAAAAGGTAATTTGGACCTAGTTTTCTTCTAGAATATTTAATTTTAAATAAAAAGCTTTTCTACGTACTTTTGGATCCATTTATTTAAATATAACAAAAATATCATCAATTACCTTAATAATCATGGTTAAATTTGATCAACCTAATTCGCAACTTGAAAATTAAAGGGTGCATTAGTTTGGTCTAAAATAGCAATATCAATATCATAAAATAAGTTTAAACTACACTATAAACTCAAATTTAAAAGCCAACATGGGGAAATAATTCAGCTAATTTACAATTTTGGATAAATTTGTTTGAAGCAACATATTATAATTAAAGGAACTTACATTAAAAACATGTAACCATGAAAATCATACGGACATGCTAAATTGAAAATAATATTTTCAATACTTAAACTTAATCCTACATCATTTAGTAATCCTTTATCAAATATGCTAAATCTCAAAATTGAGATCAATCGTATAATTCTTGTATCTATAATTCACTCATTCGAACCTATTTTATTTCTCATTGACACTAACGATTGTATATACATTTGTCACGACTCAGTACTAGAAAATGGCTATAAATCGACAGCAAAAAGGATCAGAAAATGCTAATTTTTTATTATATTCAGACCTAAAATTCACAGTTAGAAATAGTTGGTTCGAAATATTTTGCGACCGAATCCTTCCGTGATTTGTGACTACAGTGATCGAAAAGACAAAATAGGAAAACGACTAATAAATGTGGTCAATTTTTCTACTGATGCGGTAGCAAATAATTTAAATTAAATTTTAACTGAATATTAACTTTTCCACTACTTCGATCGCAAACGGCATACATAATTATAATATTTAATTTTATTTGAGTTTTTCCACGTATTGTCCGCTTTGGGCCTAAGAACACACATAGTTGTCTTTCGGGTTACATCACATCGATCGAGTCTAAAGTGCGCGTACTATGTGAACTTGTGTCATATAAAGCTCTTCACTTTCCTTTCTCATTCCGATGTAAAGTGACATGTGCATCCCTTCTTCAGAAATTTGCTAGGCCAGAAGCTTGTCAATTCTACTTAGAGTTGTCAAACGGGCCGGGTAGGATCGGAACCGGACCGGTTAAAATCGGAACTGGACCGGCCCGGTTTATAGGGGGTCGCATGTGCTGGGTTGGTTGGGGGAAGGGGTTAGTTCCGTTTATATTAAAATACCGTTAACTGGACCCGTTAAGCCCGGTCCGGATGAACAGTAGCCAAATTGGTTTAACCGGCCTGGTATAATGACTATAATTTTTTTAAATTCTGGCACGTGCGGGTCACATTGACCGTAGGCAACTGTCAGAAATTGGATTGATCCGTTAGCCAACGAATTTATTACAAAAATAGCCTCTCTTTCTTTATATTTTTAAACCCTTTTTGACTTTATAAAAATAACATTCTCTAAAACTATAAATACCCCCTTTCTCTTCTTCATTTCTCACTCAAATCTCATTTCTCTATCTCAATTTCTCTCATTTTCTTATTCTCCAATTTTCAAGACTTGAAGTCTTCAATTCATCTTCTAATTTTATTTGGCTCTCTTTTCTTGAATTTAATTTATCGGAATTTGAAGTTTGAAGTTCAATATTGAAATACTTGCTTGACGTTTGTTCGTGGTAACACCGAAATTGCGTAATCAAGTGCTCAATTTATTATCGAATTCGGTGCACTCCCTCCAACTCTTTCTCTTATTTAATATTTTGGTTGCATATGTAATTTTAGCTTATACTTTAATTTTCACAATATATTTAGTGCTGCTAAAAGAGCGTGTAGAAAAGTTACTGGTGGGGGTGAAAATAAAAAAAGAGGTAGTCCTGAAGCTTTTGGTAGTAATAGTAATGACACATTATCATTTACACATGTTTCTGAATCATCGCCTAATGATAATGTGGATATAGATTATGAACAATTACAAGAAAATTTTGGAATAGAAGATAATGAAATAGGAATAGAAGATGAGATACCATATACACATGCTAGTGCTGGAGCTGGTAGTATTGGAGTTGGAGTTGCTAGTTCTACAAGAGGTGGTAGTCGTGGCACCGCTCCTGATAGACCACTGTGGCTCCGACTTCTACTCGTAGAAAAAGAAGTAAGGTTTGAATTATGAAATAATAGAAGGTATTGATAGAGTTAAATGCAAAATTTGTAACGATACTTTTGAACATTTGACTGGAGGAAATTTAGGGGGGATTGGGACGCTTAGTAGACATATGAGAATTGACCATCCCATAGAATGTGGCACTGATGGGGATGGAAATCAAACAACTATTAACCCTACTACTGGAGGTCTACTAAAATATGATAAAATGGGGGATCGTGAGGAGTTAGAAAAAATGATTGCTTTGGGTTGTCTACCTTTTTTCTTTGGCTTCTTCATCATATCTTATTATGTATATTCAAAGGATTTCATCATATCGTTAAAATATCTTATTGTCACCAATTAATGAATGCTTTATATACTTATATGGAGATTGGAGAAACTGAAACCCCAACGTTATATGTTTCTATGAACATGCTAAATGAATATTTACAACAACTATATAATTATTATGCAAATGAATGTGATGATGTTGCTCGTGTTGTAGGTAATGTTAATCCTACTATGCAATGTAATACTTCTGCTAATGTGGATGATGAAGAAGGCCTTGATAGTTTTAATATTTTTTCTACATTTTCTAACACTCAAACCAGTAGCAGGAATATTGATGAACTTCAATTCTACTTGCAGAAGCAAAAGGAGCCTTGCACAAAGAAATTTTCTCCGTTGTGGTGGTGACATGAAAATAAAAAGCAATTTCCTATTCTTTTCGCTATGGCTCGGAACATGCTAAATGTGCCAATTTCTACTATTGCCCCGGAGCGTGTAATTAGCCAAGCAATACAACAACTTGGAGACACCCGCCACTCATTGGGAAGCAATGCTTTGGAAGTTTAGTATGTCTTAGAGATTGGATTAGATCGGAGCGAAGAAATCAAGGAAAGGAAGATGTTGATAGCCCAGAAGACGAGGAACTTGGAGATATATTAACACATGAAAACCCATCCGAATTTAACACTCAAGAAGAAGGTCAGCCGGTTCATATTGATTATGATGAATTTATTAAAGCGATGCCAAAATATTTAAAATTACTACTTTACTAGTTTACTTGTTGAAAAAAATGTAAACCTTTCATTTTGTAAGTTTGAAACTTGAAATTAAGAAATAAAAGTAGCATTTGCAATAAGTGCAATTTTTACACATCTTACTTGTATTCTTTTAATTAATACAATGTATTAATATAACTTACAATAGTTATATAAATTTTCAAAAAAAAAATTAGACACTAAACCCCGGCCCAGTCCCTTCAACCCGTAACTCTTATAGTTTAATTTTAACCCTGATTAACCCGAATATGCGAAACCCGTTAAAAAATAATCTGTAACCGGCCCAGAGAAAACTAGAATCATTGCCTTAACTAAAGAGAAAAAAATATATAAGATATGGTAGAGTCAGGAGAGATAAGGTAGCCTTAATCAGGAGTCTTGAGTTCGGGCTCTGGACATGAATAATTTTTTGATAGGGAATGGTTTTCGCTAAAGAGTTCTTATGTGGTGTGAATTCGAATATTATCGGGCTCCAATATAAATACCGAACCACGAGTGAGAAATAAAAAAAAGGGGAAATAAGGTAGAGTTAAGGGGGTGGGATTGGAGGGCGTCGACGCGTCGTGCACAAAAGTATATGCGAATTGTGAGCTGTTTATATTTTTTTGAGGGGTTCTCTCGCATTAAAATATTGAAAGCTATAAAAAGATAGAATAAAGTATTATGACTTAAAGAAATTCCGTTATAATGACAGTTTGGTATAGAATGTAAGAATAATTATGTTAAAACGACTTTGTTACAAACACGGACAACGAAGCTACCGTCTTTTGCTCTTGTCTCTTTTTCTTTTATTCCCACTAAATCCAGATTTATCCGGAAAAATCTCATATTGAAGGATAAAATACTCTGCTGCAAAGATAATTTTATACTTATAGCTTAAATTTAATACTTTTGATTAAAGATAAAGAAATACTTACTATTGCATCATTAAAGATATTTTTAGGATTTAAAGTTTATAGATTCTTATAACAATCTCAAATTAGTATATAATAATTTATGGGTTCACATTATAATATTGATATTATAAACTAAAGCAAAAGACAAGAACAATAGAGCAAGAACAATAGCAATAGAGAGAAGAGTAGAGAGAGTTCTTCTTATTGAGTTGAGAGGGGTGTATTACAATGGTAGAGAGCACCTCTATTTATAGGGAGGAGGAAGATCTTGGTACCAATAATAGGACTCTAAAATCTCTCTAATTAAGTACATTAAAGACATTCACCTTAAATAGAAGTGTAAGAATCTTCTATTTCATAACAGATAAATATTTAATACATTTTTTAATGTATATACAAAATATGAGTAAAACCTATTAAGTTCCAGTAAACTCGTTATTCACGCTCTGGATCCGCTCCGGTCCACCACAACCCATGTTAGTCTCTATTCTCTCCTTATCCTTCCATCATCTGGACTGTCTTTTTCACTTACTCTTTTTCTTTTTGATTTCTAAATATTAACTTATACTATCATTATATATTGCCGATAGGAAGAAATTTTAAATTATAAGTGTATATTAAGCGTAGTGGAGGCAGGGTCTCCAAAAAAGAGTTGAAAAAAAAAAAATTAAGATTGTAGCTAGTGAAAATTGAATCTACAACCTAACAAAGGTTTTGAATCCTATTGACTATTAAGCTACACTTTTGGGTTGTGTTAAGCAGTTTCAAAGTAAAATTCAGATTTTGCATTATATATATAGTGTAAATTTTCGGCGAAGGGGGTTCGGGTGAACCCTCCGCCCCTGTATATTAACATACTGTAATAAGTAATCATATTATTGAACCATCTAATATTTTACTTGTTCCTAATGAAGTTAAACAATTTGGGTTGATTTAAGGCCTGGACTTTTTAAGACACTAATTGCAATATACGCAATTTAGCGTTCTAATGTCTATTTAAATCAACTCTTGTTGGCAAATTACTCCAACCAAAAAAAAGAGAGAGAAAAAAAAAAGCATCTTTGAGTTTTTATGCACACAATTGCATGTTGTTGCTTCACGTAGTTAGGAATAATTGGTTCATTTGACAAGTTATAACCACCAGACTCCCCTACTTAAACTTACAAAATAAATTAAATTTTCCTTTTGGTAAAAAAACAAAAACAACTTTCAGACACAAAATTTTATTTTAAGATTATTTTTTAAATTTTTTTTAGAAATTAAACGAAAATTAAATCCAAATGTCACATTAGAGCATGAGGGTTGCTTCAAGTGGTTACTAGTAACTAGTTGGTATATCTAGGAATTACTACTATTATTAGGTTTTATGTTTAAATTTGGATTTTGTGTGCGTGTGATTTGAATTTTATACTACTCAATAAAAATTATGGTTTATATATTATTTATGTGGTACGAATCCGAATTAATCGTAGCCTAATACAAATACTGGATATTAGGTGGAAAATAAGAAAATAAAAACTTATGCTTTCGCTCTAAAAAATGATTAATTCTCTTGTATTGGTTCTCAACAAACTAAGAAGAAGAAGAAGAAAAATTCCTCCGACTGCAAATGAAATTAATGGAGAAAATTACAGCTTATCACATGGGCACTAAAAGAGGCATTTCTTTAAAAAAAATAAAAAATTGGTTGCCGTCTTAAGCATCAAATATTAAACTAGATTAACATCTATCAGAATCATTCTGTCAGGCATATTTATGAGGGATCCATCAACTACACCTAATCCCATTATAAAAATGACTAAAATATGAAAAACCATGTCTCATGACAAAAAATTAAAATACATACCTTTTATGAATTTAGTTGGCTATAATTCGAATTTAACGAAAGATTTATTTAGTTTTCCCTAATTATCATATATGAGAGAAAACATAGTAGTGAAAGAAATGTTTTCTCAAGTCACGTGAAATTATAAAGAAAAACTAATTTTTTTCTAACCTTTTACATGTCCAAAGCTGCTTTAGTATTTGAATAAAGTATTCTCTTCGTTCAATTTTATTTACACAAATGATTTTCTCGAAATATCAATATAACTTAACCTATTATAATTTTATAACACATTACTTATCATTTATTCTATATAATCAGTTAATACAATTAAGTAAAATTAATAGAATTACATTATTATTACTTATTATTTATTCTATATAATGGATTAATACGATTAAAAAAAATAGAATTACATTATTAATAAACTGATACGAAAGAGGAGGAGAGAACAAAGGAGTTAGCTTTTTGGAAGGTGTTATTCCAGAGATGGACTCTCATGCTAAAAAGTAGAATAGTAGTAACTACTTTTTCATTTCATTATCATTATTATTATTATTATTATTATTATTATTATTATTATTATTATTATTATTGTTGTCGTCGTCGTCGTCGTGGTATTATTTTTATCCATTTGCTAGTCTTCTCTTCTGCTTCATTCTTCTTCTTCATCAAGAATACACGTCAACTCCAGCTCTTACATACAGCTTTTCCGTCGATTTCCCTCTGTCAGTCAAATACACTTTCTTCTTTCTCTTCTGCCTCCAATTCTCTAGCCTTCTTTTCTCCTTAATTTTCTACGTTTTCACTTGTTGACATTTGAGCATTTTGAGTTCCGTCTATTTTTTCAACGGTAAGTTGACAATTGTTGATGTAAAATACTGTGGATCAACATCTCGAGGATTTTGATGAAACTTTTTTCTAGTGCATTCTGGATCAGATTCTTTTTTGCCGTTTTCTCTGTCAGTTTATCTTGGTCTGTAAAGCTGACATGATGGGTTGTTTGTTTTCCTTTTTTATCTCTCATTCTTTTCTTGTTTGTTCTTGGATCGTTGATCACGAGGAAAGTTAAAATCTTGATTTGACTCGTACCCTACTGTTCCGTTTGTGAAATTTTTTGTTTCACATTGCAAAGCTATGATTTTTATAACATTGGATTACGGAATTTATGTTAAAATTATTGTAACACTGAAGATGGGTGTGTAATTTTTGCTTTGGGTAAATCCAGTCATGAGTTGTTCACGAGAATGAATAATTAAGTGGATTCTCTCTGCTTTGCTTCTCTGTTTTTTCAGTTTCTTTAAACTGTTTGTTCTATGCATCTACTCTGTTATCTCATAATCCTTTTTTCTTTTTTCTATATATGAGATTTATCTGCTAATGTTTGATGTCTAATGTTTACTTGATCAGTTTATGACCAATCCAAAAAATAATTATTCTTTGATGAATCATATCAGGAGTCTCATAGTTCCATATGTCAATAAGCATATACTTTTAAGCACAGCCTTTTGTTTCCCAGTTAGTACCTAAATTAGTAATTCTTTTACTATTGTGATGAACTTGGTGGAAATCTGATAGGGGACTCTCAAGAATATAAGTAGCTGTTGTATGAATTGGATTTATTTGCTCCTTTCACATGTTTAAGATGTCCAATGCATATTAGAATATAACAAAAAAGGCTCAGTTTTTATGAACATGATTTCAGTTAGTTACCCTCAATAAGCATGCTAATTAAGTGAAAATTTCTGTATTATTATTCCTTTTTCCTTGGACAATGTTGTTTTTTCGGGTAAAATCATCATTTGATCTCATTGTGTCTGCAGGCTGTGGACTAGGTTCAATTAAGGATCTTGTTTTTCTGGATGATGTATAGAAGGTTTTTGGTTTCATACGGTGACATGGAGCTACCTCTCTAAGGCTATTGTGCCTTTTGGGATCCTGCTGTATGGGAAGCTTCTTAGACCTCATTGATTTTGATCAAGGAGCGATGGCAAGAAAATTTCTTTCAAACAAAAGACATGGTGGTAAGTGCTTTTCATTCTTCGAAAGTTGCATCACGAGCATGATATCGTGGAAGCTAGTAATGATTGCAAGGTGTTATCTTGCTACAAAGTTATTTACTCGAATTAGTGGTCCTTTTAGGCTATTTGATGAATTGGCAGATCCTGATTTTGGAACATTTATGTTCATCAGTATATTTACTAATTTGAGAAAAAAGGCGATGATCAAACTCTTTTATCACAATCTTCTTGTTATCACTTTTTCTCCCTTAAGTTCAAATCTTGAAGCACAATGGTTTCTGCTTCTAGTCTAGCAAACTATTGCAATACAAAGAACTTATTGCAATATCCATGTATATAAGCACCATATGACAATAAAATAGAGACATAGGTGATATTGTGATGTGACTCTTTCAATCTCTTCTTCTTCTACAAAACCAACTGAAAATATGATGATACATTCATCTATTGTGAAGGCTTGGATGCTCCTAGAAATAGCATCGAGTTTCCAGTCGAAGCTTCTCAGAGGTTCTGCACTGGAGGGGACAACAGACAGGTAAAAGTTTTATTATGTCATGTTCGAATCCTCTTAATTGATGTGGGAATACTCTTAGCATATTGAGCCTTGAAAGAACGATGAGGACATATTTGCATATGATAAAGCAGAAATAAACCGGGAAGTAGGATTTATCCAGCCTCATGTAACTATGGTGTTATAGAGTATGCAGATTTTGCAAGTTCAGAATGACAAAATGTCAATGGCTGATACTCAGAAATTTGCTTGTACGAGATCTATGAGTTCAGCACGTAGAAGTTCATTTCTTTTATTTCTTCTCTGTGAACATCATGTGTTAACTTTTTAACTCTACCCTTTTCTAATCTTTATAAGTTACTTGTTTTCTCGATTCTTGCATCTTAAATCCTTCATGTGTTGTTTTTGTATGATTTTTCTACACTTCATCAGTTATTTTTATATGTTGCGCAAGAACTAAGTCAGGCTTCTGTATTTTCCGAGAGCTTTGAGATGATTCCTTCTCATTTTCATCCACATATTTGAATGCAGTGCACTTATCACATGATTGACTGGCCAGAAAAGAACGGTTACGGGAACGAGGCTCCAATGAAGAAACTGATCAGAGAAGAAATAGCTAGAAGACCAAACACAGGACATAGCGCCCCTAGTGTGGTGGCCCGTCTAATGGGAGTGGATGCATTACCATTAGATACAAGAAGATCATCCGCAAAGCAGGTCAAGAAAAAGAATGAAATGATAAAAGACAACCGTCCCAAAGAGGAATGGTTGAGAAAGGTCTCCGTCGATCATGCAACACAGTCCTCCAGACAGAAAATTTCAAATTCCTCTAACCATGATGAAGCATGTGATTTTGACCGTCAGAGTAACAGCCAAAAACTGAACAAATATAAACCTCGAGAACATCCTCAAGAGGAGGAACTACAAAAGTTTAAGAAAGATTTTGAAGCATGGCAAGCAGCAAGGTTCAAGGAATGTTCTAAGTTTGTTGAATTTGGCACCAGTCCAAGTCAATGGCTAGCACAACAAAGTCTGAACAAGGAAAAGTTGACTATTTATGCAAATTCAATGAGAACCGCAGCGACTGAGAAACCTATAGAGCTTAGAGGTCATGCAGTAGCAGTGAATCCCCTCGAAAGAGGCCTTTCGGAGCATCGGAAAAATGTAAATGAACTCCATGCACCTGCACTAAATAAGGCCAACTGTGTAAGGGAAGTTACTCCGAACCCCGATTTTCAGCAGCGTCCTCTGACAAGTTCTTACCAGGGACTTGACGTTGCTTCAGCGCCTACAAAGATAGTAATTCTGAGGCCTGGTCCTGACAGGATAGGGACTAACGACGAGTCGTGGGCCAGTTCTCCGGGCATTTCTGAAGACAGGGGTAGTATAGAAGACTTTCTTGAGGAGGTCAAGGAAAGACTGAACTGTGAACTGCAAGGAAAGAGTTCCAAAAGGATCACTACTGCCAGAGGAGGAGGAATTGAGACCCCTTATAGCGAAATGTCACCAGATGCTAAGCAAATAGCTCAATCTATTGCAAAACATGCAAGGGAGAGTGTTACTAGGGACTTAGAAATAACATTACCTCGATCAGAGTCGACAAGGTCCTACAGAAGTGATATTCAATTTGATGGAACGAATTCTCCTGAATTCGTCAATAGAGATACAAGGAGATTTTTGACAGAACGGCTGAGGAATGTCCTCAAGCAAGAAACATCTCACGGTACCCATAGGCTTGCTCGTGGAAGCTCCATTACAACGGTTCTGAATAAAGAAAAATGCAGTGCTGAAGAAATCAGATATACTTCTAATACGGGAGATAAAGCCACTAACTCTGACAATCTGAAAGATGAAGTAGACATGAACAGCAGATCTTTCCGACGGGATCCTGGCAACGATGTAATACTTGAGGAGGACCTATCTCCTAGGAACCTAATTAGATCCTTATCAGCTCCTGTGTCGGGGACATCATTTGGAAAGCTTCTCCTAGAGGATCGCCATATCCAGACAGGAGCCCATATTAGAAGAAAACATGAAAATATTGAGAAGGCCACAGGGAATGTCAAAAAACGTCAAAAGGAGAAATTCAACCTTAGGCGAAAGGTTTCCAGCTTTAGTTATAGTTTCATACTTAAGGGCAGACTCTTTGGTAAAAAAGTTCATTCTTGGGAGGAACCACATGGACAAACATACAATCTCATGAAAGATTTTCCAAGTCCACCAACTGGCACACCGAATTTTTATGAAAGACATGTAAGCAGCCTAAACAATCGTTCTGATTTATACACTCTCCTAGAAAGAGTTGAAATTAAGTATCTGAATGATGCTGATTTGGCATAACATCTAACTTTGAATATTATTTGGTTATAGGAAAACCCCACTGAAGTTCCACCAAGTCCAGCATCTGTATGCAGCAGTGTTAATGAAGAATTTTGGAGGCAAACAGACTACTTCACCCCATCATCAACCTCTGATGTACATCCACTAGATGATAGCGAGATGCCTCGTGTTTTCAGAGAAATCAGCACTAATTTGAACGGTACTATTAAAAGCTTCTTTGAATGTCCTCAAACATGCATTCTTCTTTCTTTCCGATTCACTATAGGATGATCATGTTTCTGGGAAACACACAAAGCAGATCTAACCACGTTGTTTGGGCTCCTATCATACTACTGTTTGAGCATTGTGCAAACTATAGAAACTTCAGCTGTGATCACAAAAACATTCGTCCGACAGGATTGTTGTCCCTCATCATGTGCTTGAAATTAAAAAAAAAACTACATACTGTAGATCATATTCCTGGAGTTGTATCTCGTCCCCATCTCTCCCTAACTTAGCACCTTCCTTAATTGCAATATAATTGGGCTTACCAATTTTTATTACTCTATCTTGAAAATGTGGAACTGCATGGAACTCTAAAAAAATTTTACATGACAGAGCTAAGGAGGCAACTGAATCAACTAGATACTTATGACTCTGAGGAGACCATGATCGATGAGCAGCCAGTTGAAGAGGAGATGTTGGAGATTGAAGACCAAGCCGAGGCATACATTAGAGACCTGCTTGTTGCTTCTGGTTTATATGATGGTTCGCGTGATAAATATATATCAAGATGGGATCCACTAGGAAAGCTTATCAGCAACCAAGTTTTTGAAGAAGTAGAATCATCATACATACAAAAAGCAAAGGATGGGGAAGGGCATACAAAGGATCAATTACAGAAGATAAATCACAAGTTATTGTGTGACTTGCTGAATGAAGCACTTCCAAGTGTACTTGGAGGGGCTTCCACAATGTCTCGGTTCATGAAAAGCGCGGTCGGTCCTATTCCACGACCTCCTCAGAAAAAGAAGTTACTGGAACGCGTGTGGGAAATAGTTGGTATTTTTGTTTACCCTCCATGGGATAGAACATCTCAATCCCTTGACAATATAGTGGACAGGGACTTGAAGTCCACCCCTTGGGCCGGATTGGTCGATGAAGATGTTAATGCTCTAGGTAAAGATATGGAATGCCAGATTATTGGTGACCTTATTCAAGAAATTGTCCAGGATATGTTGTTATAATCTTCTTTTTCTCTTCCTCTACTTCTTTCTATTCTTTAGTTTGACCACTTTTATGAAGTTTTGGAACTTCTGAGTGACCGGGGCATAAGACATGTAAAATGTTTATCTGTCCAAGTGTGTTTGATTTACAGAAATTGTATGTGCAGATTTTCTAGTGTTCGATACATGTGTTCATAATATATGGCTTGATCTGGCTGTACTCAATGTACATTATTAGACTTAGGTTTAATGGTTTATTCATTCGATAAATCAGTTTTGTTTGTATGCTACCTCTACTTCTAATCACTCTTTTGTTTTCTTTACTTTATCTTGTTTATTTTGTATTTACAAAATGGAGTAGATTCTACAGTTTAGCATACCACAATATGCTCTGAAAATTTACGTGCTTCTAATACACTGTAAATGAATGCAAGCTTCATTGTCTGAACCTGATTGATGTTGATCATCGCACTAGGTGCTACCGTGGTAGCAATAGAGGTCAAGTGGTCACACGAGAAAAGAGATCAAATAGCAATGCAAGGTCATACGTCCAGGGACGGATCCAGCCTATTATATGTGGATTCTCGTGAACCCAGTAGCTTTTGCATATTCCCCAATAGTGGATTCAGGATTTTAAAGTCGCGGATACTCACTGATAAAAATTCTAAAAGTAGAGGAAAAAGGAGTTTAGTTATGGGTGCTCGTTCAATATTTATCTAAATATTTTATAATTACCTTTACAAATTTACTAAATCTTGCCAAAGATAATGGGTGCTTGAGCACCCAAAAATAACATGTAGATCCGCACTGATATTCCCCGCATATGTATTAAAAAAATCACTAAATATTTAATTGTGAACCCAATTAATTATTAATTGTGAACCCAATTAATTATTATATATTTATTTAAGTTCGCTATAATAACCCATAAATGATAAATTTTAGATCTGTCTCTGCATACGTCCATTTGGCTCCTTACTGAGTAGAGCTTGCATCCGAACCAAGGGTGTTAAACGGGTGGTCCGGGCCGTGCTGGGTTGGGCTTTTTTGTACCCGTACGGGTTATGGTCCGGGCCCGTTACGGGTTGGGGCTTACCGGATTTAATGGGTTCGAATTCATTCGGGTAAAAATTAAACCGTAAGGGTTATGGGTTGAGGTGGCCGAGTTTAGTGTATTTTAAAAAAAAATAGTATTTAGTATAAATATTGTAAGTTATATTAATACTTTGTATTAATATAAAGAATACAAGGAAGATGGAGAAAATTGCACTTATAAATTGCAAGTGCTACATTTATTTCAAAATTACAAAATTAAAGTTTGCATTTAAAAAGTAAACTAACAAAAAAATAGTAAAACTAAATTTTTCTGCATAATAAATTAATAATAGTTCAAACTAATCTAACAAACTAAAACATTAAGCATAAATACGTCTAATAATTTTAAAAATTAAAATAACACAAATTGTTTTAAAATCTTAAATACAATTTCCGGAGGACACTCAAGACAATATCTTATATGCCTCCTTAAACTGCCTGTGTTAGACCTTGAATGAAGATTTAAGACTTAACCACAGTTCTTACATTTTACTTTCTGACCTTCTTCATTTTCTTCTACCACCTCAAAGTGCACTCTAGAAGTACGAGACATGATTTAACTTGAATTGAGATTTGAAAATTGAGAAATGAGAACTGAGATATGAGCGAAGAAATGAGGAAAGGGGTAGGGAGAATATTTATAGTTTTCAAAGGGGGGTTAATTTTTTCAAAAAAAAATTAGGCTAATTGTGCAATTCAGCTATTTTCTAAAATGGATTGTTGCCAACGGTCAAATCTGGGCCCAGTTTTAAAATATTTTAAAAAATATTTTACTGTTAAACCGGTTTGGGCCGGGTCAGTTAACCGATAATCATTGTTCATCTACCAAATTATACCGGCCCAGATAACCGATATACTTAGTGTGAACGATACAACCCGCAAAATACCCTTAACTCAGCCCCCTTCTATCGATCTGGGCATGTTCCTATTTTAAACCCGTCCTGTTTAACACCCTTAATCCAAACATCTGATTCGAAAATGGGAGTAGCCGCATGAAGCTCCGGCGAAAAGGCAAGGCCCAATTTGTCACTTTACTTGCAGGAAGAATGGAAGATTAAGATCTATATTAAGACCATTACTCCTGTAAAAAAAAAAACAAAAAAAGGATTGGACAAAGACCAAAAGTTGGGTAATGGTTCACAATCTTAGGTTTCTTAGGAGAGTTGCAAATAATAAGCTGGCGTTCCATGTTTAGCCAACAGGTCCAATCAAAAGCTACTCAATATAACGTTGCAAATCAAAGTTGGACATGGACTCCTTACGGTGTGTTTGGCATAACGGAAAATGTTTTCGTGCAAAATATTTTCAAAAAAATATTTTCTTAAAAACAAATAGTAATCTTATTTATTTTCATGTGTTTGGTAAGTAAATTAAGGAAAATGACTTATTGTATTCATAAAAAGTTTAGATATGATAAACATGAAGTGATAAACTTTCAAATTAAAAATCTTCCGAACCCACAAATATCATAAACTTTCAAACCGCTAAACTTTTGAAATCGCACAATTTCGAACCCGTAAGCTTTATAATTGCTAATCTGTAAACTTCCAAATACCTAAACCTCCGAACTCATAATTTTGGAACTTATTAAAATTAAACCTTTAAACCGATAAATAAAAAATTAAAATTCAAAAATATATTTAAAAAAATTTTTTTGAGGGATGGGGGGAGGGACAGTAAAACGAAAAAAAATAGAAATTTAAATTACAAAAAAAAAAGTAATTTGTTTGTGCGGTTGGGGAGGAGGGGGCAGTGAGTGAAGGGGTTGGTGGGTGGTGCAGAAAAATAAAAAAATAAAAATTTAAAATTGCAAAAATAAAGGTAAAAAAATAATATTTTTTTGCGGGAGGGGGGTGAGGGTGGTGCGGAGGGGTAGTATGGTGGGTGGTAATAAAAAAACGGAATAAAAAAAAGTATTTTGGAGAGAGGAAGTAGGGTGGGGAAGGTTGAGAAGGAGTTTTGAAAAAAAAATTCACTTGTATTGATAAGGAAAATATTTTCTTCCGGTTGGAGGAAAATGAGTTCATAAGGAAAATATTTTTCAAAACATTTAAACCAACCAAATATGAAAAAATTAAAAAATATTTTCCTTTCATAGCAAACACACCCCTAATCTTAATTTTCTTAGGTTTTCAAAAATATATTTGGATTCACATGATTCAACTAGCCGGAAGAACCAATTTTCAGCATCATATATAGGGGTGGCAAACGGCGTATCGGATACGGGGTCTAAAACAAATAAAAATCAATTTGATCCATATTTAAATATGAATATTCATATTATTCATAACTTTTTGAATATGATTACTTTTGAGATGTTATGAAATCTCCTATTTAAGGTGAATGTCTATAATTAGAGAGATTCTAGAGTTCTATTCTTGGTAGATAAATCATCCCCCTCCCTATAAATAAAGGGGTCTTCTACCATTGTAAACCATCCCTAACAATCTCTAAGTATCAATAAGAATACTTCTCTCTCTATTCTCTCTATATTGTTCTTGTTTTTGCATTATTGTTCTTGTCTTTTATATTATTTCATAACACGTTATCAGCACGAGACTCTACCGTGAAAAACCCTAGAAACTAAATAGAAGAGCAGCCGCTACAGTAGGTCACCCTCTTCACGGAAACAAGTACAAAACCCTAGGCAACAAACAGCCGCAACACTGCTGAAGAAGACACCCACCACCCATGTGTTGTCTTCTGCCAACGACCCCCCTCTCTCCCGTCGTCGCACCAGTCCTCATCGCTGCTCCAGTTTCATTGTCAACGGATTCTTCTTGCTTGGAGGTTTTTCGTGATTGCGGTTACGCTTCAAGAGATAAGTATCGATTTTATGTTCGATTAAAATCTATAATTATGTATTGTCTATATTACATGCAAGTGATCCTGGCTATTTGCTTCCACTGTTCATATTCTTCTAAGAAGGAAGGGTTTCGATTTTGAATTGTCTGATCACGTAGGTTTTGCATTGAGGATTGCTATCCTAGTACTTGATTTGCTGTTTGCTTAGGTTTCCACTTTAATCTTCTAACTGAAATTTTATGCTGTTTGGTTTAGTGTTTGTAGATTTTTTTGTTGTTAAGGTCGTGATATAAGGTCTGTACTCTATAGTGTTAGTGGCAAAATATTTAGCGAATGAGTTTCTGCTTTATGCAACATCACTGTAAAATTATTTACGCTATTAGGGCGTTAATCAGGTAATTGTAGGTAAATTTATTGATGTATGATTGTGGGCAAATAATTAAAAACTCGTCCAATTAAGTTTGTTCCATTCCCTTTAGAGAATGTGGAAGCAGTATGTGATAAGTCTGAAAGAAGACAAAATTATTACCGTAAAGGTATCAATGGATGTGGACGTGGCAATAGACGAAATTATAATCGTCATTATTGTGATAATGAGAATAATAAAGATTCTCAAAATAATCTTTCACTTTATGAAAGTAATATTTGACATGAGATTGTGTAAAGCACATGATTATGATCCATTCCCTGAAGTGAATGTGATAATTGTAATAGAGCCCGTAAGTATGAACACGCTCTTGATGTAAATTTGTTTTATGTCTGACATTATGAAAAGAAAGTTCGTTGCCCTTGAAATTTCGGGCAAGAACTATATGACATAGGTGTTGGATGCTGAAATCCATTTGGATGCAATGGGTCCTGGAGACGCCATTAAAGACAGAAATAATGCATCCACCCAAGACTATGCTAAGGCCTTGATTTTCTTGCGCCATCACCTTGATGAAGGTTTGAAACTATGCTAAGGCCTTGATTTTCTTGCGCCATCACCTTGATGAAGGTTTGAAAATTGAATATATCATAGTTAAAGATCCACCTATCTTGTGGAATGGCTTAAAGGAGAGATATGACAACCTGAAGTTGGTCACTCTACCACAAGCACGATACGATGAGAATCCAAAAGCAAATAGTTCATAAACTATATGTTATCGATGCGGTGGAAAATGGCAACTAATGTGCTTTTGTTTGCTGGTAATTTAAACAAGTACCAAGAAATAACTGATAGTGTACTAAATAAAGTAATTACAATTTTTATTTTTACTACATATGATTGAAAAGTTTCACCGGCTATTTTGGAGGGTTCAATCTACTTTAGTATTTTTGGTGTACATGTCTCATCCTCGTATGAAAAAAAAAATAAATTTATAAGTTAGATGGTACTTTTCAATTGTTAGATTTGATCAAATTAGTTTGGGTTCCTTCTCGTAAAGTAGTATTTTGTTAACTAATGGAATTTTTCTTTTATTTTGAATGTTCTGTTTTGAGGATAGTTCATATACTTTATTTTTAAGTTAATATTAATTGTTTTGTAAAGTGGTGACCTTTATTCCTTAAATGGTAATTTTTTTGGTAAACATAAATGGTGTTATTATCTCAATATATTAATGTTGCAGTTACTCATGCATTCAATGTATACTTCATGAAAACAAGCTTAGATAGCAGAACAGTGCATTAAAATAAGAAAGCGCAAATTTTTATATTTATGTCGCAACGAAGCAGAGGTGCTCCTGCTAAAGATTTTTGGTTTTAATATAAATTTAATATATTCAATAATTTTTCGTATATTTCGTTTGTATGTCAAACCATGGGAATTAAATTGATTGAAAGCTCCTGAAGAGCAACTATAACTCTGCCTAAAGGAACAATATTTTAGAGAATGCAATGTTCTCCTCCAAGTCTAAAAGGAACTTGTTGAGTTTTAATGATATCAATCAAAATGTTCTCCTCCAAGTCTAAAAGGAACTTGTTGAGTTTTAAAGATATCATTCAAAATGGATATCATATTGAGACAATAGATGAGAATAATCTTGAATTCTTCATGAAAACGAGGCTGCCCATTTCGGTTTGGGTTCACGCCACTTTGCATACAGCAATGCTAGTTCGTCTCTGACTGACGAATTGACACAAATATTCCCCATTGCAATTGGTTTTGGGTCATGAACCCAATATATCCCATTTAAGAATCTTTGGATGCGCAGTATATGTGCCTGTAGCACCGCCATCCCGCACCAAAATGGGTCTGCAAAGAAGGTTAGGAATATATGTCGAGGTTGAATCGGCCTCCATTATTCGCTACCTCGAAACATTGACAGGAGATTTGTTCACTGCACGATTTGCAGACTGTCAATTTGATGAGACACTTTTCCCAAAATTAGGGGGAGAAGTTGGTGAAACCAAACGGGAAATTTTGTGGAAAAATGCATCATTATCTCATCTTGATCCACATACCTCTATTTGTGAGAAAGAGGCACAAAAGATTATCCATTTGCAAAGAATAGCAAATCAAATGCCTGACGCATTTATAGATTTGAAAAGTATAACAAAATCACATATCCTCGAAGTGAATGTGACAACATTTGATTCACGAATACATATTCATTATTGGAAGAATATGAACATGAAATTGGTATTAAATATACCACACTCACCCCTAAAAGGAGGTTTGAGATGATACCACACTCACCCCTAGAAGGAGGTTTGAGATGATATATGACATGAATGATCGTTGGTCACGTATCTATTGTACGCCAAAGTATTTTGGAAATATGACTATTAAAGGACAACGATAATGCAAGAAACATATCTTGCATATAAGTTTGACATGACCATAATGGTATAACTTTCTCTTTAAGAAAGATATTCACCACATGGATGTTGATGAATCTGTGGTAGTACAAAATTAATTGAGAGCTCTAGAAGAGCCAATTATTACTATGTTGGAGAAACACAATTGAGTATTGTGCTGTAGTAAGTCTCAAAGAAACTTATTCAGTTTCCAAAGTACACGCGAAAGCGATTGATTATATTGAGACTATAAATAAAGGAAGGCTTTGATATCTCCTACTACTACAACTTGTAGCGGGGTAATTTGTATATGAAAAGCTACCCGCTTTGTTCTCCAGTTTGTACTACACAAACAAAAGAATGCCACAATAAAGTGGATATCTATTGGTATAAAAACCCACGTCATAATAAACCTGAAGTTTATTGATAAGTGCACATATCATGGGGTAAATTTGAAGTTTACCAATATTGATAGTTTATTCAGTTGGCATTCGTGTTAGCCATCTCATTTTAAGTATGATGTGCAAATTCACATGGGTGAATATTAAAGAACTAGAAAGTTCTTTACGAATTCTCTTGTATCACTTGTTCTCATTTATGAACTGACCAACTAAAGAGTTCGGGTTGAAGCCCATAAATTCTGGAAATATCAAAGGTGAATATGGGCCCATTCACCTGCCATGTATACCACATATGATGCATCTATGATATGGTTACATGCGCAATTGTTATTAACCCGCAGCCTGGCCGGTGCTTGCGAGGTAAATTGCTCAGTAATCTAACTTCGAGCATAATTTCCAGATTTTCTACTCAAGATAGTTCATCTTGATAAGTTGGTTTATATCAAAGTTGGTTTAGCAAGATAATTATTGAGTGCTTCCACTTAATAGCTAAACTGTTTCTTATAAGAACAAAGTTATATATATCAGTTTGATATACGTTGTATACGAGAGTATATTATATTCTCCCCTCACAAGTGGTTCAGGGTCAGGAACCAAATAATTTCATCTTATTATTAATGTGCCGTGTATATTGACATGATAATGCACAAAGATGATTTTCCAAAGTTGAGGAAACAAGTTAGCTTTACTAACATGAGGGGGAGACATGATAAACACTTGAGAAAAGGTTACATGGGATGAATTATCATTTGTATATGTATATCCCCGAATATCATGATATGAACCTGAAGTTCATAAAAGGGATAATTCAATTGCAACATATTGCAAAGCATGCTATACGCATTTGCTGACCCAAAGAAAGTAACTAAATGGAAGAGATACAATTCAAGAAGAATTGATTCCATATGAAAGACATGTAGTTTTGAACCTATAGTTCAAATGCTTGAAAGTATAAAGTCAAAGGTATGTATAATCAGTTTTCGATATCTTATTTGTCTAGCATGACATGGAAAACTTGATATGCATATAAAGTCTATTATATGGCTTATATGACTTAACTTGAAAGATTTAAGTTGCTTGAAGCATATGCAATTCTTGATCCCGAAGTACCACATCCTTAGTACAATTTGTGTACATATGTATCTTGCTATAACTATAAGCATGATGGAATTGAGAATGCATCTATGGAGATATTGAAGAGTCATTCCACCACATTATATGAAGATGTTCATATCTATCAAGAATGATGATTTCAAGGTGCGGAATATTTATTCAAGTCAATATGGTTGATTTATTTATCAAACATCTACCAAAGATCGTTTTGAAGATGGTGCACAAGATTGGAATGCAAATGCTCAAGGATATAAATTGATGTTCTTATTAGGGTGAGTTAATGCGCGTTGCACTCTTTTTCCCTTACAAGGTTTTGTCCCAATTGGGTTTTCCTTGCGAGGTTTTTAACGAGGCAACCAATAGGCGCATATTCAAACATGTGTACTCTTTTTCCTTTCTTTAATTTTTCCCATTGGATTTTGGTTTTAAGGTTTTAACGAGGCACATTGTTGAATAGACATTCAAGGGGGAGTGTTATGAAATCTCCTATTTAAGGTGAATGTCTATAATTAGAGAGATTCTAGAGTTCTATTCTTGGTAGATAAATCATCCCCCTCCCTATAAATAAAGGGGTCTTCTACCATTGTAAACCATCCCTAACAATCTCTAAGTATCAATAAGAATACTTCTCTCTCTATTCTCTCTATATTGTTCTTGTTCTTGCATTATTGTTCTTGTCTTTTATATTATTTCATAACATGAGAGAAATTTATAGTTTCCCAAGCTTTAAGGAGCCTCAATTTGAGCAAATATAAAAGTTAAACTTATTGATTATCAATTATTTAGGTGTATAATATGGATCTTATCTATATTTAATTTATTTTTAAAAAATTTATTAGCTAACCCATATTTTAGTGGATAATATGAATGGATAACTATTTTTAGTCCATTTTACCAACACTATATATGATTCTACATCAAAGCGAGACAAAATTCTCTCCTTTTTTCTTCTTCAAAAAAAATTAATTTATAAAAAATGCCACCCCTCTCCTAATTAATTTCCAACAAACCAATATTATTATTAATGGGTTTTGTGTTTTTCAATACAGAAGGAATAATTTTCAGAGTAAGAGGATAGCTTTTATTTATTTGTATGGACTTCTTGCCTAAAATTTGCGATCCGAATTCGGAAACTATGATTTCGTGTTATTCGTTGAAAGTTGAAACAGTGTTGTATGGTAGCTACTAGCTAGTCATTTTAGGAGCAGACTCGGCAGGAATTTTTTTTTTTTTTTTTTAACCACAAAATGTCAAGTGGCTTTGTTTTTTTTTTCTATAAATTTCAACCAGTTATCAATATACATTCGCTGTTCTTTTGGACTATAGAACAGTTCTCATAGTTTAGTCAACTAGCAATCCTACACTAACTCCTAATGTACAAGGAAATTCAAGAGGTACATTGAGGATAGCTATTTAAGTGTTGTAGGATAGACATCCATTTTGGCTTCTTGAGTCCTGCGATGTATATTTGAAGTGCAATCTGCCTTGCTCTGTTCGTGGCTTCGGTGTCGACTGTCGAAACCTTCTGGCATTCCTTTCCATCCAAACATTGTATACAGCTGCTGCAAACGCCACTCCCAGTATCATTTTTCTTGGGTTCCTGTTGTTTACCCTGGTAGTCACCCATTGCACCTCTATATCCCAGCTTTCTATCATTCTGGTAAAGTTCATCCAATGTAGTATTCCTTGCCACAGCTTTCCGGAGTAAGAACATTCAAAGTATAGATGGTCATATGTCTCTACAATGTCTCTCCCACATAGTACGCAGGACTGATCAGTGTGGATACCCCATTTTGCTAGCCTGTCGACTGTGGCCAATCTTCTATGCACTGTCATCCATAGTATGAACTTCTGTTTTGGCAGCAACCCAGACACCATCAGTAGTTTTTTCCAAGTAACCTTGGGATATTGTGGAGTAGATTGTATATATGTCTTCCTAATGTTATAGGTCTCATTCTGGGTGCAAGTTTGCATTGCTGCATTGTGAGTTGTCCACCAGTCCCTTGCTCCAAATAGCTTTCTGACTAGCCAACTAGCTTGTTTTGGTATTTCCATGGTATTGATGTCCTTCTTTTTGATGTAGTGGCAGTGGATCCATTTGATCCAGAGTCTGTCTTGTTTCATCATTAATGCCCATAGCAGTTTAGTCAAGGCTGCTTTATTCCATCTCTCACAACAGATAATATTCAAGCTTCCAGCTGCCTGTGGTCTGCATACTGTTTCCCATGCTATTGGATTCCTGTGGCTTGTTTCATGACTGCCAGTCCATAGGTAGTTTCTGCATATTGCATCCACCAGTTTGATAACTTTTTTTGGGATGAGAAAGACCTGGGCCCAGTAAGTTTGCATTTCAAAGAGTACACTTTTGATGAGTTGAAGTCTGCCAGCATAGGATAGTGCTTTGGATGACCAGCATCTAATTCTATCCACTGTTCTGTCAACTAATGGCATGCATTGTGTGATGGTGAGTTTTCTGGTTGAGAGGGGTACTCCCAGATATTTGAAGGGAAATTGCCCTTCAATCAGTTGAAGTTCTGCCAGCATTTTCTCTTTAACTTCCCTTGTAACACCTGCAATATACAATGAACTCTTCTCCAGATTTGCTTGAAGGCCAGATATCTGTGAGAATTGTTCAAATTCTTCCAATATTAGCTTCATTGAGATCTCATCAGCTCTACAGCACAGTAGTAGATCATCTGCAAAAGAAATATGAGTGAGTTATAGTTTTGAGCATTTGGGATGGAAGTTGAAGTCTGGGTTCCTATTAAGCTTCTTCAGAGATCTAGTGAGGTATTCCATAATTAGGACAAACAGATAGGGGGACATTGGGTCTCCCTGTCTTAGTCCTTTCCTTGCTGCAAATTTACTGGTCAGTCCTCCATTTATTAGGATAGAGTAGCTTGCTGTGGTAATGCATTCCATTATAAGAGTTACCAGCTTGTAAGGTATGCCAAATTCCAGCATGACTGCCTTCAGAAATTCCCATTCAATAGAATCATAGGCTTTCCTGATGTCTACTTTTATGAGGCATCTGGGGGATACTGATTTTTGTGTATAAGCTTTAACCAGTTCATGAGCCATGATTACATTGTCTAGTATGTTTCTCCCTTCTATGAAAGCAGATTGTGAGTGCCATACCAAATAGTCCACAACCAGCTTGAGTCTGTTTGTAAGTAGTTTGGGAATGATTTTGTACAAAGTTGAGCAGCAGGAAATTGGTCTGAATTCTTTGACATATGTTGGATTTTTCACTTTTGGAATCAGTGTGACAGCTGTGCAGTTAATCTCTTTCAGTAGTTTGCCAGTTTGAAAGAACTGGTGCACTGCTTGTATGACTTCCTTCCCCACAGTTGGCCAAAACTCTTTGAAGAATTCTGCTGGATAACCATCTATTCCAGAGGCCTTGTCAGTTGGTAGTTGTTTCACTACTTGGTTAATCTCTTCCTTTGTGACTGGACTTAGAAGTTGTTGCTGTTGTTGTAAGGATAGACAGGGTCCATCTCTTGCCACATTTATATCTATACCTAGAAGTTGGTCAGTTGCTGCGCCCAGTAGTTTTTGAAAGAAGTGAGTAAATTCTGTGTGGATCTGCTGTGGTTCAGTAAGCTTAACTTGGTTATCATTGAAAATACTGCTCACCCTGTTTCTAGCTTGCCTGGATTTCATGTAGGCATGGAAGTATTTTGTATTATTATCACCCAGTTGGATCCAAGTTGCTCTTGACTTCTGTCTCATTATTTGTTCTTGAATTGCTTCCCACTTTTCAATATTCTCTAAGGCTGTCTTTTCTTCCTAAATAACTTTTGTGTTGAAGTAGTCTTCATTCAGCTTTCCTTGTATTTCCTTTAGTTCTTCTCTTAGTTGTTGCAGCTTATTATCAACAGATGAGTGGTCCTGATGGATGGTTCTGGTAGCTTGTTCAATTTTCTTTAGTTTGCACCAAATAGAGTACATAGTGTAGCCTTTGATCTATTGATTCCACACTCTGTGGACTGCTTCCTTATATTCTGGTTGGTGCATAACAGTTGAGAGTAACATGTATGGTCTTTTCACTTTGAGTTTAGTGACCTCAGTGTCAATCAGTATGGGAGTGTGGTCTGAACATCCAGGTAGCAGGTATATTGCTTCCACTCCAGTGTATGAATTAAACCAGTCTGCATTACCAAATGCCAAGTCTATATGGCTATAGACTCTGGCTTCAGCTTCCTTTTTGTTGCTCCATGAGAAATTGTTCCCTCTTTTGGTGATCTGCCCTACTCCAATGTCATCAATACATTTTTGGAAATCAGCTGTTTTAGATGTATATACTGGCTGTCCATTTATTCTATCCTCCACACACAGCCCACTATTGAAGTCACCCATTATAAGCCAAGGGCCATTGTAGTTAACATTTCTCAAGTTCCTCCATAGTGGTGTTCTGTGTTGTGCACTGTTTAGGCCATATATAAATGTGATGTAACTAGCAAATGTTGAGTTTTTGTTTGTTACCTGACAATGGATCATTTGGTCAGTGCTTTCCAGAATATCAACCTGGACATTGATGTTTTTCCACAGTATCCACATCCTTCCATTAGGAGCATATGCATAGTTATTTTGTATTTGCCATTCTCTTCCCAGTTTCTTATAGATTGCCTGTGAGTTGTGTTGTTTGACTCTTGTTTCTAGGCAAGCTATTATTTCTACTTTATTTGTTTTCAGAAATTTTACTAACTCCCTCTGTTTATAGGACTTGTTTAGTCCTCTAATATTCCATGATGCAATGATCATGAGGAAGTAGTGGTTGAGGTGCCTTCTGGCTGCATTGCACCTGATTTTGATCTGCAATCTCCCTTCTGTTGTTTGTCATCAGGGGGTTCCTTGGTAGCTAGTATTTCATAAGTATTCCTCCTGGCCAATTCATCATAGTTGATCTCATTGTGCTTTGTTTTGTCCTTTGGATCTTGGATAATTGCAATCTGTTTGCCTTTATTATTTCTTTGTAATTCCACTGAGGGTAGCTCAATTGGTTTTTCATTCTGGAGGTCAGGTAGATGTTCCTCAGTTACAGCTTTGGGTTGCCACTGCATTTTTGTGTGCTTCTTTTTCCTCTTTCTCTGCTTTTTCACCTCTTCATTGTGATGCTCCTCTTTCTGGCAATCTCCCTTTTTGTGCCCAAACGAATTACATTCCAGACAGAAAGTTGGCTTTCATTCGAATTCCACATTTTGCAGCCAGCTTCTTCCATCTGGTATCTCTATATAAACATTATCATGCAGAGGCTGTGTTATATCTACTTCCACTAGGATTCTAGCATAGGATATTCTTTCGCACATAGCAGTTAACCTGTCAATACATAGAGGTCTTCCTATCAAGCTAGCTATTCTGCTTAAATTCTCTTCAACCCAGCATTGAATTGGCAACCCAGGGAAGTTAATCCAGATGGGAATAATCCTCATCGACTCACTTTGAATCTGGAAATTAGGGTCCCAGTCTTTCAGTACCATAGGTCTACCATTAAAAGTATATGGCCCGTGTTGCATAATTAGGCTCTTGTCCTCTGTAGATTCAAATTTAAAAATAAAGTAGCCATCATCATGCAGCAACACTGTATGCATTGTGGCATCCTTCCAAACTCCATAAACAAATTTTAGCATTTCTTTAAAAGAAGGATTACCTCTGAGGACATATCCTATTGAGGCATTCCTCCATTTCTGGGACTGAATCTCTAACTCCTGCGGGTTCAATTTTGCTATTTTTACTCCATCTTTAATCATCGAAGGGTAAAACTTGAGTTGCATGCCCTGTTTTTGAACTCTATTTTCTTTGACTACCTCAGCCGATGTTTGTTTTCTGGGATCCGTTGGAGTATGTGAGTTTCCTGGCCGTCGGTGTTACTTCTGCTTCATCTTTCTCCGGCGGGAGCTGCATGACTCTAGGAGCACTCCCCATACCTGGAAACCAGTGTAATAAGGGGGATTGGGGTCAGCTCCTGTGAAATTCCATTTTCTGGGATGATCAATCTAGTCATATTTCAGTGGAAGGATGGTTGTGGTTGGTGGCGATGGTGTCCGACGATGACAGCGGCTCGCTTACCTTTTCGCCAGAGTTTCTCTCTCCTCTCTCTAAAATAAGCTTTCTCGACTCGGCAGGGAATTTAAATTCCCTTTCTCTTTAATTCTGGCCAATTAATTATAGGTGTGGATTGGTCACCGGCAAAGCCATGTGATACGGCGGCAGCTCAGAGGTGCACGTCAGCACGTGACTCGTCGGCATTGCTCCGTCCTTCCCTAAAAAATTTTAAGGAATTTGAGATGACGCCCCAATTTACTTCTAAGAAAAAAAGAAAATTAACTGTCTTGATATTTGAAGTTATTGGTCTCATCAATTAGAATGCGCTCACTATAAAGCTATAGCATCCACCACCGAAAAAATCTTTTAACTTGATAATAATTGCAGTTGAGACTTCTTCTTTTTTTTTAAATTAAGCTATGACTAAATATGAGATAAACATCAAGCAGAAAGAGAATTGAAAGTAGGAAGTCCACATGCTAAACCAAATTCTGATTTGACTTGGTTTACTTTTAGTGTCTTTGCTTTGACGGATTTTGGCATTATGTTCCAAATTCAATTAACATTCAACGTATGTAACATTTAAAATGAAGACATAAAGGTTGTGCGCATGTGCACTTTTACATGTGATACCATGAACTCTTGATCAGTTTGAGAGGTTCCAGATAATTATCATATGAAATAAATGGAATATTAAATATTCTGATAATCGTGGAAGTCAAATTAAGTCTAATTTACAGCCAAAAAAAAAGAAGAGGAAATATAATGACAAAATAAAATATATTTTTGAAGGTGAGCTAGAAATAGAAAGGAGAAGAAATTGATAGAAGGAGAGGGGTCCATGTCACAGGTGGGGTTTATAGAGAAGAAAACGTGCCTCATAAATTGGCCGCAACTGGCGGGTGGTTGATGGACAGGCGTACGGAGACCTTTTGGGTCTTGCTTCCTCTTCTTTTGTATTTTTCACCCATTTTCCTACTATAGTCTGTACTACTAAAACATAAAATGGTCATAAAGCCTCAGTACAACACAAAAGCAAATCCAAAAATAGAGGAATAAGAGTCTGTTTGGATTTGTTGATTAAAAGTAGCTTTCAAATGTTGAAAAATAATTTTAAGTGTTTAATATAATTTATGAATAAGCTTTATGTATTTAGATAAAATTATTCAAGTTGAAAATAAGTACTGTAATTGATATGTTTGGCAAAATAGTGGTGAAAAATACTTTTTGTTAAACTAACTAACCGGCCTTAAAGTTATTTACGAAAAATAAACAAATATATGAATTAAAAAGAATTACATGAAAAATAATGAAAGACGAAAAGTCGAAAATAGAGCAGATTTGGAATTATGAATTTTATTTTGGAAGGTACTTTATCGATAAATAAAAATTACTAGGAATAAAAGTAATCAAACGTTTGGTCAAACTAGAAGTACTTAGGATTCTTTTGGCCATCAGAAATTCATTTTTTTTTTTGGAAATTTTTACTTTGTTTTCCGGGATCTTTATACAAATAACCTGTTATATTTATTTTTTACCTTTTTTAGTTATATACATTAATTATACACAACTACACACATATAACACAAATTATGCATATATTATACCTCTCAGGCTATTTTTAGTTTAAGCGATTGGGTGAAAAGCTATTTGGATTAGTTCTTCATTTTTTTCTGAATTAATTTTTGATCATAAAAATTTTAAATTTCACTTATAGTTGAATTGATTTATCATTAGAAAGACCTATTTGTAATAATTTGAATTTACTCATTCTGTCTTTCTTTATAATTTTATAATTTATGGATAAAATAAATACGATAAAAACTAATAATTTTAGAATTTTTTGAAAATTTGGAAAACTTCAAAAAAAAAATTAAAAGTTCACTTCAAATCACTCACAAAAATTTAAAAATAGCTCCAAATTGTGTTGATGTCCAAACACAACTTCAATTTCACATATCATTTTCACTTGATTTTTTTTATTACTTTTTCTGAAATTTCACAATTCTTATGTCCAAACACCCACTTATCAGCTGATCAACTTCTCGCTTTGGTTGATTTTGGCTTCTAGTTATCTTGGTGTAAACTATGAGTGGCAAATAGGCTGGGCGGGCTAAATTTGGGCGGGTCGGATGGATTATGTCAATAAATGGGTCATTGCCCAACCCAGCCCAAGTGTATTTGGGTTAAGATGGTTGGGTCAAGATGGGCTAAACAATGGGTCATAACCCAAACCGCCCAACTTGACCCATGTTTTAGAACCATGCTCATCTTGCATAAAGAAAATTTACCTTAAAATATGTAAGTTGACAAATATTTTATGTGTGGAGTTGAGAGGCAGGGGGGAGGATAGATGGTGCACAAAAATGAAAAAAGAAGCGAAATTGATTGTGTCATAAAGACCCTTATGTTCACGCCCCAATCGTCCCCCCGGGGGAATATGCTCATCTAAAAGGTCTTTCATACTGTGCCCAATCCCGAAATTGGTTCTATGCATATGACCAGTAACGAGAAAAATAAATGCAATAGCTAAATGGTGATGGGCGATATCAGTTAGCCATAAGCTTTGCGTTTGTGGATGGAATCCCCCGAGAAGAGTTAGAATGGCAGTTTCCGCCCCTTAGGCGGTACCAAATAAATGACTACTTGAATCGGGGTTTTGAGCATAAAGATTCCATTGACCTGTAAAAAGCGGGCCTAATCCTTGGGAATGCGGTAATACATCTAAGAAATTATTCCACCGAACGTACTCCCCTCTGGATGCAAGAATAGCAACATGAACTAAATGCCCTGTCCAAGCCAAGGAACTTACACCAAAGAGTCCTGACAAATGATGATTCAGACGAGATTCGGCATTTTTGAACCAGGAAACGCTCGGTTTCCACTTCGGTTGTAGGTGTAACCAACCTGCTATTAAGGATATGGCATAAAGAAATAATAGAAAAAGAGTGTTCGGCATGTCCCTTGCTTGCGAACTTCTTTAGTAGGGCGGAGGTGTCATTCCTCACGTTTACCGTTGTCCCCAGACTTCACTCTTTCAACACTTGTATACTTTCTAAAGAGTCAGGCATGCCCCTGTCCCTGTCTCCAAGTGTGTGATCCACCGATTCACTGAGTGACTATTTCTTACCGCTGCGCTTACGTCCCTATCTCTTAAAGCCCTATCAGACTTCCTTTGCCGATTGAAAAAAATTAAAAATACAAAAAAAGGTTAAAATTTTTCTGGGGGTTTTGCATGAGATGGGGGTAGGGTAGGTGGGTGGGTGGTGTAGAAAAAAAAGAATAGAAAATTAAAAATACAAAAAATAATTAAAAATTGGGGCAACTAAATAAATTTCTAGATAAGTTGGGTTGAGATTCTTTATTTTGGGTGAGTTTCATATGTTGTATTGGGGTTGTTAAATGGGTCTGAATGAACTACCAAAAATAATGAGTTAACTTAGGCTCAACCCAAATTGACCCGTGAGCTTAAATAAATGGGTTTGGGCTCAAATTGTCACCCCTAAAATAAACTAAATGCATAGATAAATCAAAAGTGCTTATATACTAACTTGATTACCATAAAAACTTACCCCAAAACCATTTCCTACTAATGTGAAAGCATTGTAAATCATCAGTTTGATTTAGCAACTATAACAAGTTATCATATTAGGAGTTAGAGCTATTAAAAAGGTGCCCAGTCCAGTCCAGCTTAGTCCAAGCCTCCTAGGCTTTTAAATTTAGTGGGCTAGGACGGGCTGGCCCGCCACATGAATCGGTCTTAAAATATCTAGCCCAACCCAGCCTTGAGAGGGCCGCAGTCTAGGTCGGGCCGACCCTTTAGTTTTTTTTTAGAATTTTTTTTTAAAATCCTTAATAATTTTTCGTGTCATAGTCGATTAATCATGTAAACAACTTCTATATGCTTAAAACGCACAAAAAACTTGATATTTGACGAGGAATCTCGTAATTAAATACAAATTATCAATATCTCTAGCTCTTCTTTTATAAAGTTGCATGAATATTTTCTTAATGTTTTTCTTTCATTTTTCTCAGATTCATGTATTGCTTCAATAAATTTATAAGCTAAAGTTTTTCATTTAGGATTAAGATCATTTTCTAATTACATCAATCTATAAAAATTTTAAAATTCTTGAAATTTATTAGTGGTCAATTTTTATGTATTTAAAATTGATTTTTTCTATACTGAATAGCAATTTAAATATTAATAATATATTAAAGTAATCCAAACTGATCATTGGCCACTTAAAGTAATATTTTCTTTTGAAAAAAGATTATTATTGGTCACCTAAAATTTTTCGAGTTCATTAATAATTAAGCAAAAGAAAAATTAATTTTTTCGTATTAAATACATGTCAAAAATCTAACTTCCAGTCGTATTACATGCATGTCAACAATCTAGGGTTGAGGAATGATGATTACAGTTAATAGTTTTTAGTTTTTATTTTTATTTTTGAATATTTAATAGTTAATTAATTTGAATTTAATTAATTTTTGGCCCATAGGCAGGCCCAGCCCCAGCCTCGGTCAAGCCTCAGGGGCCAGCAGACTGAATTGGATCCGACTTATAATCCATAGTTTAAAATGGGCTCAACCCTATCTAAGTAGCAGGTTGGGTTGGACTGGCCTAACAGGCCAAACCCATTTTGACGGCTCTATTAGGAGTATATTATAATGCTCCTTCCGGTTCACAATAAGTGTCAAATTTATTTTTTTATTTTGGTTCAAAATAAATATCCATTTATGTAATCAAGAAAAAATTCAATTTATTTTTACAAAACAACTCCTATGTACATATCCCTAAAAAAAATTCTTACTCCTCACATTAAATGTTTAATTATAAGTAGTTTATTCATATTCAGTATTTTGTATAAAATTTAATATTTTTTTAATAGGCATACTAAAAATAAATTGGACACTTATTGTTAACCGAAGAGAATATCAAATTTGCAAGGAAGAATAACATGTTCTTGTAAGTTAATTTAATCTTTTATATCATAAAGAATTTTTATACACTCAGTGAAATGGAATTAAACTAATACTCTATCCGGTCTAAAATAAGTGATATTTTTTAGATTTTAAGAGTGAATTAATTATTTTTTGATATTATTCTTAGGGTAAATAGTATTGAAATATGTGCTAGGAGTGTTTATGTGAAATAATATATGTTAATATAATTAATGTTATTATCAATTATAATTAATATTAAAAGATAAATTTCTTTATCTGTATAAAATATCTAGAAGAATTATTTATTTTGGACCAGAGTAAAAGATAAGTACAAGAAAGAACATTACATTCCTCTCGTTAATTAAGATGGTCAGTGATCATTGGTCATTTTCCTGAACATAAATGCTACAAAGTGCGTATCTCAACAATTCGAGTACCTAAAAGTACTGTCAAAACCGACCGTCCGGCTTTGGCGTGCACTAATGTTCAAACATTCACTCTGACAAGTGACAATTGCCTAATCCCCAAGCAAAAACGCAGATCACAAAAACCAATATATAAATCAAAGTAATACAATTTTGGTGGTACGGATACGAGCCTTTATCCGAATTTTTATGTTTTTATTTTATTGAAAATTACTAGCTTAACTATGCAAAAAGTAGAGATGAAAATTATTTATATTTGGCACCAGATATATATTTGTCAAAAGATTTTAAATATATACATTGCCTATAAATTTTTCATTTCGAATAACTAACTCTTAATTTTTAGCTTCTGCTGTTTCACATAAAAAAGATTGTCCAAACTTATGAATTTGAAAAAAAGCAAAGGTACCATTAACTTCCAAACCTTCCTTTCCTAAAGAAAATCATATTATGGGTTGGTGAAAAATTCGGAGCCAGCTGAGCTTAGATATTTAATTTGGAAATGTATTTGGCCTTTATATTTTCTTAAATTAATAGTTACGCTATTCAAATTTATGTGACGTTTGATTCAGCACAAACTTTAAAAAAATCTTTTTTATAAATAGTAATTTTAAAATTTTCATAATATTTGTATTATATAAGGCTTTTAAAATTTGTGATATACAATAACATTTTTATCATTATAAGACTTTTAAGACTTGTAATTTTAAATATAAAATAATGTTTGCATTAATAAGACCTTTGAAAGCTTCTCCGTACAAGCAAATTATTTTCAAATATAAAATTTATCATTCTTTCTAAAATAAATTAATAAAAAAATGGTATCACAAAAATGGAAGGAATGGATCGTTCTCTCTGTTTCAATTTCAATAACATATTTTTATTATTAATTTGTGCTAAAATAAATAACATATTTATATATTTAAAAATAATTTAATTTAAACTCGATTGTATTTGCTTTACCCTAGATGAAAAGTTTAGTTAGAAAGTGTCATTGTCCCATAGAGTGTTTGCCCTTTATAATTTGAGGATCACATATTTTAAAAACTTTTTTCATCTATTAAATTTTGTGTCAAGTTAAACTACATCATCTAAATTAAAACAGAATAAGTATAAAGTAAATATCTTCCGGATCTACTACCTAAAATCATAGAAAAGATCATTCAAAAACAGACCAAAAAAACGGTGCAAAAATAAATAAATATTACGCCCATTATTAGGACGAACATTACCGCCCAAATTAGGCATGGTACGTAACCAAATAAATCTAAGAATCCATTCCTTTCCTAAAAGAAAATCATATCATGTTTATGGGTGAAAGTACTGTGTACCTCAATCCCAAGAGAATCATTTGGTTTTAACCTCAAATGATTATTTTCCCTAGTCTAATAATAGATCCCAAATGTCATTCCAATTTTCAATGGAATTTTTACTTATGTATATTATATATCATCTTATTACTATCTATATTTAAAATTTAAGTTTATTATATTTAAACATATCAAATTTTAATTTATATATCATAATTTAAATTAAAGATATAATTATTATTTCTTTTATTCTAGGCATAATTTTAGAAGCATATATTCTCCTATTTGTGAAGTACATTAAAAATAAGCGTACCCTAAACTTTGACTACATTGTTGATTTAGTTTTGATTTTCCTAAGGTAGATGCAATCTTTTTTAGAATTATCTAAGGAATTATTGTTGGTATGATAATTTATCCTAAGAATAGGATTGAGACTTTATAGACTTGATTACATAGCTGATGTAATTAGATTTTACTACTTATTCATATTTTATTGAGCATTAAGGAAGCTAACAGTGTGATATTGCATGGATTTTGAGATTCTTATTATTTCCATTAAAATTATTTCAAAAATTAAATTATATTTTTCTCCCTCTAAACTATCCGCTGCGAGTTGAAAAGAAGAACGTACTTGTCCTAGCTTTTAAATGGAACAATTTTATTAAATGTACGTACTATAGCTCTTGTAGTTTGTATATAAAAATTTTGTAGATGAAGCAAATTTTGTTGTCAACATTTTTTTTGACACAAGATTGTAGTTTAATTTAGTATAAATGTAGTAATTTTGTAGATACTCTTAAAAACAATATAACTTTATACAATACTTAAACTGATTTTTATAGAAATTTTATCTACAATATATCTACAAACTGAATACATTAAATTTTAATACCCCAATTCTTATTTCAATTGTAGCATAATTGGCATTTTCGACATAATTGTAGAAGACTTGTAGAAAATTTAGTCCTCCCAATCTACAATTTATCTACAAATTATCTACAATTTATCTAAATTTTATCTATAATTCTACAATTTAACTACAATTTATTGAAAAGTATGTCTTCTTCTTCTTCTTCTTCGACGACGAGTTTCAATATGAAATCAGTCAAAATCAAGTCTAATCTTCACCAAAACCCCTCAAAATTGAGATATAAACTCCTAAACATATTTTGAATTATTTACAACAACACCAAATCCAAAGAAATAATGATTTTTGAAAATCCAAATTTGAATTCAAAGCTTTCAAGCTTTTTAATGGCTAATATATGGAGAATGAGAGAATTACGCTGCAATGGATTTGCTTCCATTTTAAATTTCAAAATTAATGGTGATAGAATCACCATTAAATCTGGTTCCTACAAATTTGACACTTTTTTAGGGTAGAATCCACCTATTTTTTGTTTGGTACAGATTTTGTAATCAAACTATGAATTAGGCGGGTAAATACTAAATTATGAACATTTTTGATAAGAAGGTTTGATATATGCTATAAATAGGAAAAAATCTCATTTTCAATTACTAATACTTACTGTGGTCCATAAGTGACAATTTTATCCTATGCACGATCATTAAGAAAATACAATATATTTTTTGAATTAATTTTAATTAATTATTATTTTGATACATTAAAATATATAAATAAGAATTTTGCAAAAAGTAAAATTAATATCTTTTTAATTATATAAATGAACACTTATTTTGAATTAAAATTAAAAAATAAAATAATTATTTATTGTAGACCGGATGAATTAGTAGAATAGTAATAATTATTTAAAATGGAAAAGAATAAAAAATAAAAAATTGTACCCCACATGGACTGTATATTAGTACAGGTACACCATACGTCCAAATCTTGTCTTTACTGTGTCCACTTCATTGGTAGTCTTCTCTCCCGCTTTTGCTTTACTTTCTCGTTACCCTTTTCTCTCTTTTTACTCGCTCTCTATTTACTTCAATTCAGACCAAAAAGAGTCACTATTATACAATTTTGTGTTGACCCTTTTAAGGAATTAACCAAAAGGAAGAAGAAAAAGTGGTAGAGATTATTATGGAGTGGGAAAAGCAGCAGCAGCCACCGCAGACGGCGGAGGAATTAGAAGGAGGAGGAGGGGGTGGTGGGATGTTTGTGAAAGTGATGACTGATGAGCAAATGGAAGTTTTAAGGAAGCAAATAGCAGTATATGCTACCATTTGTGAACAGCTTGTTGATTTGCACAAATCCATGGCTTCTCAACACGATCTTGCTGGTCCCCCTTTTTCTCTCTCTCTCTCCAATTATTGTCCTGTTTATATTTGGTGTCTTCATGCTTGTTTCTTTTTTGGTTGATATATAAGCAAAAAATAGGTTTCTTTTCACAATTATAGTGGTGATATAATTGGACCTTTCTCTGTCATTTTCTGAAAAATGGATCAAATTTTGTATCTTTAGCTACCCATTTTATTTTACTGGTTATCTCTTCTCTCTTTATTTTCTTCTTCTGGTGTTGTTCTCTCTCTTTTTTGGTATTTTCCCTCTAATAATCGAGTTCAAAAACTTTAACCAAAAATAGAAAAGGGAAATCATTTCAAAATTCTTACCTTTTATATCTTCATAATATTTCTGGTTACTTGGTTAAAATTTTCAAATAGTCCTTTCACTTAAATGCCCCCAAAAAAATTGAGCCTCTTGGCTCATTTCTTTTGGTATAAATTTCATTTTATTGATTCCTTATGCTTTCAAAGTTTGAAACATCATACCTTTTGGTATAGAATCTCTTTTGATTCATTCTTTTTATTCAGAATCTTCATTTCCAAATTAATCCTTTATGTTTTTTCTCCAATATTTCCTTAGTCCAATATAGTACTTACTATAATATTTTTGAGACCTGACAACTTGCATGAACCAAGAAAGAAAGAAATGAAATTTGATCTTCAGTGCTTAGACTTGTTATTTTTGATGCAGTGATGGTTAACAAAGTCATCCACTAAATTTGATTCACTCCTCCAGACTGACCAGGTCAATAAACCCTGGCTCTTATGATGGAAGTCCTGAAAAAAATTAGCAAATAGATTTTCCACTACCCCGGAAGCGGAAATTTTGATGCATTATAATGATCAATGGTTGTATGCTGAAATCTCTGTGTATTGAATGATCAACGATTGTGTGCTGAAATCTCTGTGTATTGAATGATCAATGATTGTGTGCTGAAATCTCTGTGTATTGAATAATCAATGATTGTATGCTGACATCTCTGTGTATTGAATGATCGATAACTGTATTTAGTTGTATTTTACAGACTTCAGCATTTGTATTGTTATTCGATGAACAGAGCAACCAGAAAATAAACTCCTCCTTAGGAGTGGTTCTTCAAATTTATATTGATAAACGATTTTGATGCCATTTCCATGGCGCAAGAAATTATTTGGTCCGTTCAACTTCAGAACGAATGATAGTATTCGTTGTGTCATTGGGTTATTTGAGTGCTTTGCTTTGTGTTTCATACTAAAGGACCAAATTAGGCATGAAAATGACTGTTAAGTCTTAACTGGGGATGCAGACTGAAGAAATACTGATCACTTAAAATTGCAAGAAGCTGTTGATGATTCATCTTTCAGTTAGACTTATTATCTTAATATATTGTGCAAAGCATCCATATCTTTGAATTGCTGCTTCTGCATGGTCGACTAAGAAATATATCTGTATGAATTCCCACACGTTTCTAACAACTTTCTGAATTAGAATTCATCTTTACCTGCTATCTCAGGAGTCAGGCTGGGAAATCTGTATTGCGATCCACTGGTGACATCCGCTGGCCATAAAATCACTGGCAGACAACGCTGGACTCCAACACCTATGCAACTTCAGATTCTTGAGCGCATCTTTGACCAAGGCAATGGAACTCCAAGCAAACAGAAGATCAAGGAGATAACCTCTGATTTATCTCAACATGGCCAAATTTCTGAAACAAATGTGTATAATTGGTTTCAAAATAGGCGTGCTCGATCAAAAAGGAAGCAACAGGTTGCTACAACAAACAACACTGAATCGGAGGTGGAGACAGAGGTTGAGTCACCCAATGAAAAGAAAACAAGGCCAGAGGATCTACAGCCTCCTCACATGCCAACTTCAAGGGCTGAAGATGTTGGCTACCAGAACCCTGAAGTGAGCTCTGGGATGCATTCACTAGATCCACTAAGCAGTAAACCCGAGCCTGTGTTTCCATCAGAGGGTACTTCAAAACCTGCTGGAAGTTATGGCGAAATGTCCTTCTACGGAATGTCTAATCCAAGTATGTTTCTTCTATTTCCTATAACACCATTCTGTTTTTACCAGTCTGCCACCATATGCTTTAATGCTTAGATATAAACGACGGTGATAGGGACACGCTAAATGATGTGAAATTCTGCACTAGTTAATAATAGTCAGTTGTTCTTTCTGCACTCATGTAACAAAAGATTTGGAGACCTGAATATTTTAAACTATTCCACTTAGTACTTATTGTGGAATTAATGCATCATATTCGCAAGAGTCATCAATTCAAGCACACTTCATCAGCTACTAGAAAAGAATGTGCCAATCTTTTCCCACTAACTCTTCTTTAGTCCTATAAAGCATACAACTTGTTGTCTACAAATTTATTCCAAACTCAATCACCAGAAATAACAGCGAAAAAACATGGACTAACTCTCGCAATCCACCAATGGCAATTGGCAACTGCCTAGATCAAATGGAATGGTTATTTAGGATTCATATAGTAACCCTATGTAGCTGACCTGTAATTCTGTTCTTTGTGTGATATGCAGGAATGGACCAGCTAATGGGAAAGATGGAAGTGCCAGGGAGCTATCATCCATATCTACATGCAGAAGACTACAACATGACTGGCTAACGACCAATTTGGAAAGTGGATTCAAGCGTGTTTTGAGAAATTTAGATTGAAACTAGAAGCCACAAACTCTCGCCAGAGTTTCTGATCTTACCATTAGCCACTGATCAGTGATTATATTGCACAACATTTTTGTGTATGGAAATATGTACTTATCGTCTACGCTTATAGGAACTATAGTAAATAGTACTATCTGCTTCAACTACTACAGTATTCAGCTTTTCTGTGTTTGCATTATTTTGTCACTCTTTAGCAATTCATATTAGTTCGCTCTAAAAACAAGGTTGTTTTTGTTGGGCTGCTAGTAGATTAGAAGTATGGTGTTGTGAATTTCTTCAGAAATGTCTTTGTTATTCGTCGTAGTTTTCTCCATTTGCTTTGTAGTTTTTATGTTTGAAGCGATAGTGCATGACAAGAGGGTTAGGAACCTTCCTCTGAGTGAAGATTGTTTCTGCAGGATGCAGAATTATGTTCTGAAATTGTATCTTTCAAATAATTATGTGGCTTTCTCACTATTCAACCATTTATACAATTTGTTATGTTTTTAAGCACACATTTAGGAGCTTTTTTCTTTGACAAAAAGAAAGTTTTTGACTTTTTGGTCCTTTCCTGATAATCACATTCACAGTTTCATACTCTCCTTATACAGTGTATGGCTTTAATTTAAGCAAGTGTTTTGTTTTGATTTTTTTGGCAGCATATCACTTATATACCAATTCGAGACTCATATTTGTTTTAAATGTTCTTAGACCCAATTTGCACAATATTATGATTGCTCAAGACAATCCATAAAATTTCCGCAATCTCCATTTATTCATACCTAATATTTACACCAAACTAAATAACTTAAATGTCGCATATTAAACTAGGTGAAATATTTTCCAATATGTTGAGGAAAAAAACTCTTCCAATATATCCCCGGCAGATGTGCGATGCATCAACTTATAAATATTATATCAAAGAGAGAAAAATGAATATGCACATTTTATCCTTTTAATAGAAATCATCATTCACATAGGAGAATTAGAGATAAAAAATTACTAGTTGAATCTTTTTTCATTTGCCAAAGTTTAGTGAGAAATAGCAAATACGGCATGAATTAGCACACTGGCCGGACACCATCTTTATTAAGAAAATAAAAAAGATTCATTTCAGCCTATAATGACATACAAAATCATAAGAACAGACCTTTGAGTAATAATCATGTAAATTAAGAAGAAAATCCTGGACCCTACTTTTGGGGGGTATAAGTAGATTAAGGAAACAACAACCATAGACACGAAAAAACTTTTGCTTTTTATCATGTATTCTGATTCTGTTCAAGGCTTTGTTTGTATGAACGCTCTCGAATGTGAGAAAATACACGGATGCGATTGCATACATAGCGCCAAGCTGACTCCTTCATTGGGAAATTGATCGGCCAAATACATGGCCGACCCCTTAAAGTTATCATCCCTTTTTACTTAACAACAACAATCCACTATAATCCCACTTAGTGGGGTCTGCGGAGGTAGTATGTACGCAGACCTTAACCCTACCCTTGGGTGGAGAGGCTGTTTCCAAATAGACCCCCGACATCCTTCCCTCCAACAACTTCTCACCTTGCTCTTGGGAAAACTCGAGCTCACAATATCTCGATTGGAAGTGGAAGTTGCATACCATCAGAGCAACCCCTCTTTTCCCCTTTTTACTTAAACACTCAATATTAAGTCTGTTTCGTTCAAACACTTTAACCAGGTCTTTACTGAATTATTTAGCCCCAAATTTTGTAGGCACCAAAATAGAAAATGTGTGTGTAATTCACACACCACAGTGACAAATAACACAAGGACACATAGATTTAACTTTTAAAATTAATAAATAAATAAATACACAAATCAGAACCCACACCATCCTACCCCATCGCGACCCATCCTAGCCGGAAAATTAACTTTCGGTTTCCAGCTATGTCTTCTCTAGAAATTTGGTCTTTTTTTCTTCTTCATTCTTCCTTTTTGACATGGGCATACGTAGGAGTTTTTTATAAATGGTGTCAACATTCTAGACATGAATAAATAAAACAATTATTTTAATAATATCATATTTAAAAATAATCAGGCAAAAGATATAACACAAGCAACATCCTTCCGATTCAAAAAAGTATGTGTTGTTAAGTAGTACAAAAGTATTAAAACATAGAATGAGGCTACACAACTTTAAATTCACGGCCCTGCATAGAAATCTTTAGGCTTTGACCAGATAAGCTATACACATCTTTGTGACAAGTGGTGTCACTTATTTAATTTTATCATTTTTCTTATTTTTTTCATTTGAATTATATATAAATAATTAGTAAAGATTTTTGACGAAGTGGTGTCACGTAACACCACTTGAGCTAAGGTTGATCCGGCCCTGCTTTTTGGGCTAAAACTATAGAGAGTTTTGATTGTTAATATAAGATTCTTGAACCAAATTGACTGGAGAATACTTTTCTGGTGACGGAAATCAACGATTAATATTAAAATATAGAAAAAATTAATATAAAAATGAGGACTCCACCCCACTCGTCGTCATCTTTCTCAACAATCCTTCTTTCCCGGAAAAATCAATTTTTCGGCCATATTTATTCATCTTTCTCATCATCTTTCACACTCATTTCTTCTTCCATTTTTTCAGCGATAGCTTAAATACCATTCTTTCTCTTCCTCTTCCCCTTACTTTTCCTCTCTTCCTCTTCCTCACACCATCCTATTTTTCCTCCTTTTAGATCCAAACTTATTTTCTTTAAACATTTTCTGGTCAATACCCAACAAATTATCTCTGCCATTTCAAGTCATTTTACTATTAATTTTTGAGCCACCTATTTTTTCAGCCATAGATTCGGCTAACTTGGAACATGAAAATATTTTGGGTTTTCAGCAACAGATTTAGCTAACAGGTGGTGATGGTAGAATATTTGGGTTTGGCATTTTTTCATTTCTTTTCCTTACAGATTTGGGCTTCTTCTACAAGTGAGAATCCCACAAATATGGTGACCAAGATGGTACCAAGAGACAAGTTCGAATTGTGCAAAGAATTTATTGCCATGCACTCAAGCTAGAAGTTCAGTGTTACCTTTTTCAGGAGAATGAGTCTGGAAGGGGAGATTTGTGGGATCCATCCCCATAAATAAAACAAAAAAAGGAAATGGTGTGGTTCATCCCATAATGGAGAAGAAAAGGATTGTTGGATACATCCCCATAATGAAGAAGAAAAATCTGCAAGATGCTAAAATTGGTGATAGCCTATGGGATTCAAATCTGCAAAGAGGAAAAATGTCAAATATAGTAGGTGTTTGGCTCAAAAGTTATCGATATACTTTGTAAGCTTAAAAATAATAAAAAATAAATGAGGCCAAATCGCAATTAAATATAATATGACCTAGAGATGAAAAGACCGATGTTGTTATAGCAGATCTGTAAGATGATATGAACTTGAGAGAAAAGTAATCGTTAGAGATAGAGATAGAGATAGAGAGAAGAAGAGTTGTATTGTTCGAGAATAATAATCATGCCCTTTTGCAGTGTGGAGGTCTCCTTTATATAATTTGAGACCTTCCTCGAAATTATCAAAAAAGTACAAAAGTAGGTAGCATCCTCTTAGTGAAGACGCCGTGTACTAAACGACGTCGCCTTTGTCCCCACGTCCAAGTCATACCCTTGCTTTATTCGACGTATGCTCAAAGGCATACCCATCAGCATAGGGACATCTAGGATCAAATTTGACCATATACAGTTAGTACCTCCGTTCATTGGAGGCGCATTCGATAGGCCTCTCCAATGGACGGAATTGCAAACCTCGTGTTTGGAGAACTTGACCTTATACTTTGGCGGCAGCAGGAACGAGGTAAAATGTGTAACATTGTTAAGCCATTGACGTGTGGTTTCCTTTTTTGGATAACGTCACCGCCCGCATGCATCATTATTGCACTTATTCCCGAGGCGGTTCAGGAGGTGATGCAATGTTTTGGTTTCCGTGCCCGTTCTGAATCATGCCTTTTCGATTTACTCATAACTTAACCCTATAAATAGGGAAAAGGTTCAATCTGATTCATCTCTCGAACCCTTGGAACATATTTTTCGGTTTCCTTCTTTGTCTTTCTCTCTTATAACGCTATTTCATGTGAGATTCTTCCACTTCTTTGAAGTCGTATTCCTCATCTTTAGCACCTTTTCTCTTAGATAGAACAACATGGAAAAGCGCCAACAAGGTAGTAAAAAGGCCAAGGACACCGCTCCATCTAGGGTTCCATCTTCCCTTGGTGGCCAGGAGGAAGAGGTAGAGAAGACCCTTGTTCCACTCACACTGGATAACGTGCTTCCCAAGGAAATGCACATTCGAAGGGATTTTCAAACGAAAAGCCTAGCTCTCCCCTGGGAGCATAGTGAATTATTACAGCCCAATTTAGACAATCTCCGAGCGGCACATAACGTTTCGGGCCATGTGGAAATGGCTCCGGCTGGAACGGACCATATCAATGTGCATAGGCTAGATACTGTACTTTTTACGAGTATCCATTTTTGATCAATTATAGTCTCCCAATTTACCCTCTAGCGTAGGAGATCTACCGCCTTTTTAACATATGCCCGGCTCAACTCACTCCTTACACTTTAAAGGTGTGTAGGATTCTGACCACGTAAGCGGCCAGGGCTGAGTGCGATGTCTCAGTTCATCATCTTTTACAGTTATTCAGCACTGGTTAGCTAATGGGTACCATAACTGAAGATCCGGGGTACGAAGGGCTTGGTGGTTAAGGCTAACGACAAGACCAATCGTGGCTTTTAGCACCGGTACTTTTATATTAGAATGGAGCATCTGGTGTCGAACCCTGATGGGTTTCCCGAAAGGTAGAACTCAGAACGTAAGTATCTTTGTATATGGAACTCCTAATTGTCTATTGTTTTGACTATGCTGCCATTGTGACTTCTTCTTTTTTTGTGTATTGAGGGCTTTTCCACCCCAACCCATCGACGAATTAAATCATGGGAGGAGAAGTTGATAACTTTTGCAGAGGAGTGCCGTAATGGGCCGCGTTTCATCAACAGTACGGCCCGTTAGGTAATTCTTTGGCTTTGGTTTGAAAACTCCCTCAGGTTCTGTTACCTGACTCACTCGTGTTAGCAGGTCGGAGCGTCCCCAAGAAGAGAAAAGCTAGTGTTGCCTCGCCCAGGGCGGAGACTGATTCTGATGGTGAAGACATACCCTGTAGCTTGTTTAATGATGGCGTTTGCGTGGTTCCTCAGCAAGTGGTAACGCATGTAGCAGCGTTCGCAAGTAAAGCAATTACTTAGGTACCACCTCCGCAGCCTATGGAGGAGACTTCAGAAGGTGAGGAGCCGTCGGAGAGAAAGAGTCGGCGGTTGATAATGGGTAAGAGGATAGCAGCTGATGATGAGAGGATTAGTGAGATTCGTCAAGAGCCGAGGCCAGATTTCATGGCCGATTCCATCCGTTCAGGGAGGTCGGCTACTCACAGGAGAGCTGCTGCCGATACCAGTCCAGCCCGTGTTCTGGAGGGCGGTTCGTTGGCCGCTATTGGAGAAGTGGGCAGTGATGATGAGAGGGCGGGCCCTGAGGCCGCTCCTGGAAGAGTAAATAGGTTAATGAGGGATCCAACCCACGTGGGGATGATGGCGGGTAGGTCTAATCGCCGAATCATGATCCCAGGAGGGTATAGTTTACTGGAGAGCAGTGAGCAGGCCGCAACAGATATGACCTTGTTATGCGGATGCTCAGCGTGAAATGCTGAGGGGTGTTAATGATAGGGATCTGTTTTGAAGGGTTGCTTGCGCAGCCTTGCAGGCAGCTTTCAGTTTTTCTTTATAGGCAGTGAGGGCGACTTTGATACATACTGACTTTTCTTTCCTCTTTTTTCCTTTCTTTTTTAGACTCTCATTTTGGAGGTGGAGAGGAGGCGGCGTGCTTAAAAGAAGGTGACCACCTTTAACAAAATGGCGAAGAAGTACAAACGGTGACGTGCCAATTATCAGGTGTTGGCAGGTATGCTCAAATAGGACCCGGAGTTTTGGGTGTTCTGTGAGGGCCTTAAAAAATTGGAGGATCAACCAAAACGGAGGGTGACCGAGCTAGAGGAGGTCGATGAGTAGCTGATGGCTGCTTTAGCTTGAACATTGAGCTAAGAACTCTTCTTCAAATGAAGGAAGAAGAGTTGGAGATTAGCCATGGGGTAGCGGCGGAGGCTGCTCAATTACAGACTAGAGTCGTTGCCTTGATCGTCGAACTCAATGCAAGGGCGGCCGAGATTGAGGTCCTCAAGCGGACCACTCCACCAAAGTCCAATGATGATGCGCATCGTGAGGTGCATGAGATGTGCGTATACACCAAAGCCAGATTGGTTGTACTCAAGGAGTACTTATCTGCAGGTCGAGCGACTGAGGTAGAGGTCCAGGAACAACGCCGCGTAGCCCTTGTTGCCCGTGAATCTTGTGGGTATAGCTATGATTTTCCAGATCGGGCGGGTTATAACTCTGAGGACGTCAACCGTCTAGAATATAACGCTTGGATTTCTACAGCTTACCAACCCGGGGACGGTGACAAAAAAGATGGCGGCTAGGTGGGAGATACTGAGCAGAATGGCGGTCACGCAGGAGGTGACGGGTGAGGCGATGAATCCCCTTAGGACTTGTATATATTTTTGTTTGTCGTATTTTGGAATGTAATGGGGACCTTTTGTAAGGTCGGGTGTACATGTTGGATGATAATGAAAGTCATACTCTTGTTGCCATTCTTTTACTTTTGTATCTTTTATTTTCGGTACCACGTCTCCGTAAAACGGGTGCTCACTTTATTCGTCATGGTCGAATTGGTGCGACGATCGGCGACGGGGGCCTTGGCCAAAATAGTGTCGACATCCTTAATAATGTTGTATCAATGGCCGTGGCCATGTAGCGTCTATGGCCTTAGCCATATGTGTGGCCGTAGCCTCGTAGTATCGATGGCCTTAGCAATATGGGTGACTTCAACTGTCGTCGAATCACTTTCTTGCCGCAGTCGAACTGGGTCGACAATTCACGGCGATGGCCTTAGCCATATCATGTTGATGGTTGTAATCGTATAGTGTTGATGGCCTTAGTCATATGTGTGACTTTGACTTTCATTGAATCACTTGCTTGCCATAGTCGAACTAGGTCGACGATTGAAGGCGATGCCCTTAGCCATATCGTGTTGATGGCCAGAGTCGCGTAGTGTCGATGGCCTTAGCCATATATGTGACTTCGACTGTCATCGAATCACTTGCTTGCTGTAGTCTAACTAGGTCGACGATTGACGGCGATGACCTTAGCCATATCGTGTTGATGGCCGTAGCTGCGTAGTGTTGATGGCCTTAGCCATATGTGTGACTTTGGCTGTTGACGAATTACTTGCTTGCCGTAGTCGAACTGGGTCGACGGTTGACGACGATGGCCTTAGCCATATCGTGTTGATGGCCGTAGTCGCATAGTGTCGATGGCCTTATCCATATATGTGACTTCAACTATCGTCGAATCACTTTTCACACTATCGTCGAATCACTTTCTTGCCGTAGTCGAACTGGGTTGACGGCGATGGCCTTAGCCATTTATATATTGGAGATCGTGGCTTTAGCCATTTAGGCACTAGAGATGGCCTTAGCCGTTTTCATATTGGAGATGGCCTTAGCCGTTTACACGTTGGAGATGGCCTTAGCTGTTTTCACATTGGTGATAGCCTTAGCTGTTTACACATTGGAGATGGCCTTGGCCGTTTTCACATTGGAGATGGCCTTAGCCGTTTTCACATTGGAGATCATGCTAGTCCAGTCCCTTTATCATGCCATTTTGGAGAGTGGACGGAGTGGCTGGTATGATAAACTCGTTCCGAAAATATCTCCAGTGTCCCCTTCGCCGCCTCGTTAAAAAACTTCTCGAGAAAACACAATTGGGACAAAACTCGGGTAAGGGAAAAAGAGTGCGACTCGGGAGACGTCTTTTTAGAAATGGAAATACTTTAGGTGGGCGATATTCCAATTGTTTTGGAGCGTTTTTCCTTCCATTGTTTCTAATTGGAATGCTCTTTTACTTGCTGCTGCTGTGATTTTGTAGGGTCCATCCCAGTTGGTGCCCAATTTTCCTTCGCTTGGGTCTTTCGATGTTAATGGTTTGGCTTTGATTACGTAGTCTCCCACTTTGAATGGTCTTATTTTGGCTATTTTGTTGTAGTATTTTTCAACTTGTTGTTTCTGAGCCACCATTCTTATGTGGGCTATTTCTCTTCTTTTCTTGGCCTCATCGAGGTCTTGAAGTCTGTTTATGTCATTCTCTGCTCCGCTGGTATGTGAATACCTCAAGCTTGGCTCGCCGACTTCGATTGATATGACTGCGTCAGTTCCGTAGACCAGTGAATATGGTTTTTCTCCTGTGCTGGATTTGGGTATAGTTCAATGTGCCTAAAATACTTCTGGTAGTAGCTCGATCCATAGCCATTTGTCTTCCTCGAGTTTTTTTTCAGTATGTTCGGTATTATTTTGTTAGAAGACTCTGCTTGGCTGTTGGCGGCTGGGTGATATCGCATGGAGAGTATTCGTTTAATATGCCATTTGTCGAAGAACTTTGTCCTCTTCTGGCCGATGAACTGTTGTCCGTTATCGCAACTGATTTCTTTAGGAATGCCGAATTGACAGATGATATTCTTCCATATGAAGGTGATGACTTCATGTTCCCGTATTTGGGCATACGCACCTCCTTACACCCGCTTGGAGAAATAGTCAGTTAAAACTAGTAAAAATCGTACCATTCCTCATCCCGCTGGTAGGGGACCGACTATGTCCATTCCCCATTTAATGAAAGGCCATGGGGAAGTGACTGAGTGGAGGGGTTCTCCTGGTTGGTGTATTATGGGGGCATACTTTTGGCATTGTTCGCATCTGCGAACGTATTCTGCTGCCCCTTTCTTCATAGTAGGCCAATAATAGCCAGCCCGTATTATGCAGTGCACGAGGGCGCGGTTACCTGTGTGGGCACCACAGTGACCTTTGTGTACCTCTTCGAGTACTGGTCTTGTTTTATGTTGACCTAAGCACTTGGCCAGGTGTCCGCGAAACGTCCTTTTGTAGAGCTCCTGATTCATCAAGCAATATTGGGCGGCCTATGTGCTGAGTTTCTTTGCTTCTTTTTTGTCGAGTGGGAGTGTCCCATCCTGCAAATAGGATACAAATTGGTTGCGCCAATCCCAAGTCAAATTTAAAGATAGTACCTCAGTGTGATCAATGGATGAATGGAGGAGGGTGACCAGGTTTTCTTTGTTGAAGTTTTAGTAGCTACGGCCAGTTTTTCTAAGCCGTCCGCTTCGACGTGTCGTGCCCTCGAAATTTGTTCGAAGCGGCACTCGTCGAACTTAGCAATTAATATGTGGATTTCTGGCTGGTATTTTTGTAATATCTTCTCCTTGATTTGGTTAGTCCCAGTGACCTGATTTACTACGAGTTGGGAGTCGCGGTGATGAACGAGTCGACGAGCCCCATATTTGATGGATAGCTTCATACCTGCAATGACAACCTCGTACTCCACCTTGTTGTTAGTCAGTTTGGGGCATCGTATGGACTGGCGAATTGTTTCTCCTGTGGAAACCTTGAGAACGAGTCCATGTCTCGATCCCGAACCATTAGCGGCGTCAGTGTAGAGAGTCCATAGGTCGGTGTTGGAGGGGGCACGACGTGCCTCTAGTTTCGCCTCTGGTAATATCTCTTCTCAAATCGGCTACAAAGTCGGCAAGCACTTGCGACTTGATGGAGTTTCTTGGGTGATATGAAATGTCGTTCTCGCTGAGCTCTATGGACCATCTGGCAAGCCTGCCTGATAATTCAGGCTTATGTAGGACGCTTCTCAGGGGAAAGGTCGTTACTACTTTTATTGGATGGCACTGAAAGTAGGTTCGGAGCTTCTGTGAAGCTGCGACCAATGCCAGAGCTAACTTGTCAAGGTGTGGATACCGTGTTTCGGCGTCCACTAAGGTTTTGCAAATATAGTAAATAGGAGATTGCGTACCTCCATTTTTGCGAACCAAGATTGCGCTGATGGTGACCTCGGATACAGCCAGATACAATAGCAAGGGCTCGAGTGGATTTGCTTTGGCTAGCAGTGTTGGCGAAGATAGGTATGCTTTCATTTTTCTCAAGGCTTTGACGCATTCTTCGTTCCATTGCAACCCATTGTCCTTTTTCAACACACCGAAAAATTTATGGCACATGTCGGAGGATCGTAGATGAACCTGTAAAGGATGGCTATTCGTCCCATCAGCTTTGTATCTATTTTTTGCTGTTCAAAATCTCAGGGATTGCATCTATCGCCTTGATTTGATCTGGGTCAACCTTGATGCCTCTTTTTAATACGAGAAATCCTAAGAATTTCATGAGACTACGCCTAAGGCGCATATCTCGGGGTTCAGCTTCATCCTATACCTTCTCAATATCCCGAAGGCTTCTTTCAGATGGTCGATGTGATCCTCTTTCCGTGTCGACTTCTCCAGCATATCATCAATATAGACTTCTATAGTCTTATCGAGCTGCTCTTTGAACATTTTACTGACCAGTATTTGGTATGTAGCCCCTGTATTTTTTAGCCCGAAGGGAATTACCTTGTAGCAATATGTTCCTTGGTGTGTGATGAAAGTCATTTTCTCCTGGTCCTCCTCGACCATCATGATCTGATTGTATCCGGAGTAGGCATCTAGGAAGATCAACAGTTCATGTCATGTAGTGGCGTCAATCAGTTGGTCGATGTGGCGCAGCGGGAACGAATCCTTAGGGCGTGCCCTATTCAGATCTGTGAAATCCGCACACATTCTCCACTTTCTGTTTTCTTTTTTACCATGACGATATTGGCGACCCATTGGGGGTTCTTCGATTCTTTGGTGGAACCGTTGGCCAGTAACTTGTCTACTTCCTCACCGACCGCTTCATTTATAGCAGCATTGAAATTCTTTCTCATCTGTCGCACGGGCGGATGTAATGGATCGACATTCAACTTGTGGGTGGCGATGTCTCGTGGGATTCCTTGCATATCTGAATGTGAAAAAGCAAATAAATCTGCATGGTTATTTAGGTATTCATGATACTTACTTGGGTTGGCGAGGCCGTGCACTGCCCAATATAGGCTTTCTTTGTAAGGACGGTGTCGTCCAGTTGGACTGGGTCAAGATCTTCGACCGTTGCTCTACAGGCCTCCGCAATGTCGGGGTCTCTAATAGCGTCCGTTGTCGGATTGACCTTAGTCCCCGACACGACTGATTTCTATGCCTCTGCACTCGCCCATTTTAGTTGTTTGGTGTGGGTGCAATCTTGAGCTATTTTGTAGCATTTCTGTACGGTGCGCGGCTCGCCTCGAATGCTGAATACTCCCCATGGGTTAGGGAATTTGATCACATGGTAAAATCTTGAAGGGATTGCTCGCATGGCATGTATCCATGGGCGTCCTATGATGGCGTTGTATTACTTTTCCTGGTTGTGGAAAGTTGTCTCCAGCGTGACTCCTCCCGCTAAAACGGGCAGTGGTTTTTCTCTGGATATCCATTCCACTCCATTGTTAAAACTGATTAGTGTTATGCAACGCATTATGATCTTATCTTCCATTTGGACGAGGACCCTCGGATGGATAATACAGGCCCCACTTCCGTCATCAACCATGATTCTTTTAACATCCATATCGGCAATACGTAAAGTGATAACTAAAGTGTCATAATGAGGGAAAGACAAACCATCGGCATCGGACTTATCGAAGGTGATACTATCTTCGAAGTCGTCATATCGTTCATGGTTGATGGTCCGCTTTATCTTGTGCGTGATGGTGAACTTGATGTGATTGATTGCCAAGTCGTCGTCGCCGCCTCCAACGATCATGTTTATCATGCATGCTGGGAAAGCTGGCTTCGGCGGCCCGTGGGGTTGTTCTCGTCCGCGTGCAAAGTTGGTTTTCCCTTTGTCACTGAGCAATTACCTCAGGTATCCCTGGTTCAGCATTCTGACTACCTCTTACCGTAGGCCTATGCAGTCTTCAGTTTTGTGTCCCCGTTCCTAATGGAACTCACATAGGACGTTTGATTTCCTTGTGGTAGGGTCTGATTTCATCTTCTGTGGCCACTGCACTTTGGTTCTTAGCTTCTCCAGTGCGTACACTATTTCTGAAGGAGACACACAAAAGTTGTGGGCGGATAATAAAAGAGGCGTACCTCTTTCGTTTCGGAGTGGGGCGACATGTCGCTGTAGTGCTTCCGTATGCCTTTGGTGGTAGCGGATGAGAGGATTTGATATAAGGCTGTTGTTGATCTTTCTTGAAGAGTGGGAGTTGTTCTCGTTGTCCCTCATTGCATCGATCCCTCATTGTTTCCGAGTGTATCATTGTTAGCCGTTGGGTCGCCACATTAAGATCGTCCTTGTCCTATCGTACCTCAGAACAATAGGTGTTGTGGATTTTCTCCCATGTGGTAGGGGGATATTTCATAAGGCGGCATACTAGTTTCCTAGTTGCCCTCAAACCGTCCTTGTTTAGCCCGTTCTGGAAAGCAGCGACTGCCATACCTTCCGATACATTTGGCAGACTCATCCTTACCCTGTTAAACTTGGCCAGGAAGTCCCTGAATCCCTATCTTGTGGCTTTTCTGACGGCGAAGATTTCGTTGACCCTTGCTTCCGCTTTCTTTGCACCTGCATGGGCGGTGATGAACTTATCCCCATTACCTCGAACATTGATATTGCACTAGCTGGTAGCTGAGAGTACCACGTTAGGGCCCCTTCTGTTGATAGGTCTTTGCCCTTCACGTCAGTGACATAATGGACCAAATGGTCTTCAGGATCTGTGGTTTCGTCGTATTCCCTCAAGTAGGGGTGGCATTTTGAAGGTTTTGGGATAGAGTGTGAGGCAACTTCTTCGATATAAGGTTGTTCAACGAACCTCCCCATGTTGCATTTGGTAGCAACTTGGGAGCATCGGGGATCTTGTCTACCCTCTCCTAATGTTCTTTAATTTGGTCGCGGAGTGCCTTTTTTCATTTTCCATTTCTTTCATTTTCTTAAGGATGGTTGTGAGTGTGCCATCGTTGGTTTGTATATCGACGGGCCCGTTATTTGCTCGTACAACCTCGGGTTCACCCATGGCAGCAGTGATGCCTACCCCTGGTATACACCTGACGTTACTTTGCGGTGACATCTCAACCAAGCTACTTAGGGTACTTTTTAGCCATTCTTCCAGTAGCTTCTTGACCACCGAGGGTGCTTCCTTAGCAGCAGATGTTGAAACTCCTTTTTCATACAAGATTGTTATATCTTTGAATGGGGAAGGCGAGATCTGTGCACCTGATGTGGTGCTAGGGGTCGTTTCAAGATTCCTTCGTCATCGGCCTCGTTGAGAGGGCCCAAGAGATTGGTTGTAACACCCACTATTGTTTTCACTCTTGTATTATTTTCGGCCATCTTTTGTTTTTGTGTGGTGTAGAGAATGGTTGTCGGTTGCTCTCTAGGTGCAAACTATAATTTTGATTCTCGAAAACCCCACAGACGACGCCAAAGTGTTTGGATCAAAAGTTGTTGATATACTTTGTAAGCTTAAAAACAATAAAAAATAAACGAGGTTAAATCGTAATCAAATATAATATGACCTATAGATGAAAAGAACGACGTTGTTATATCAGATCTGAAAGATGATATGAACTTGAGAGAAAAGTAATCGTTAGAGATAGAGCTAGAGAGAAGAAGAGTTTTATTGTTCAGGAATAATAAGCATGCCCTTTTACAGTATGTAGGTCTCCTTTATATAATAGGAGACCTTCCTCGAAATAATCAAAAAAGTACAAAAGTAGGTAGCGTCTTCTTAGTGAAGACGCTTTGTATTAAACGACTTCGCCTTTGTCCCCACGTCCAAGTCATTCCCTTGCTTTAGTCGATGTACGCTCAAAGGCGTACCCATCAGCATAGGGACGTCTAGGATCAAATTTGACCCTATACAATAGGCTTCAGATAGTGAAGCTTTGACTATAAAAGGAAAGTTTTGGATCTCATTTCTACACATCAATCTCAGAGGAAAAATATATCTGAGAATTAGAAAGAAAGAGTGAGGTTTCATAAATAGGGTATAAGAAAATAGTCTGTGAAAAAAATAGAGAGTGTGCGATATTGTAGTGAGGCGGGAATATTAAAAGAAAGTTATTTTTCTGAGTGTTGTAGTGGTCTTTGGAGTATTTTACTCGAACCTACAAACTCTAAAATTCCTTAATATAGTGATACCAATTTCTCCTTTCGGGTTCGTGATTTTTTCCTTATTCAAAAGGTTTTTCCACGTAAAAATCTTGGTGTCGTTGTTACTTTTTTATTTTTGTTAATTACCGTATCTCGGTGCCACGTTATTTTTCTGCTCTGTAAGGGGTTTATTTCCAGCAATTGTATCAGAGCACAGGTTCTGCTCGTTCACAGAAGTAATATTCACTATTGGTAGTACTATACTCAGTGAAAAATAAAAATATCTGGAGTAAAGTATGAGTTAGAAAAATTTAACAGAGATAGCGATTTCTCAACATGGCAAAGAAGGATGAGGGATCTTCTTATCCAACAAGGATTATACAAGGTACCAGATGTAGATGCCAAAAAGCCTGATACCATGAAAGCTAAGGATTGGGCTGACTTAGATGAAAGGGATATTAGTGCAATCAGGTTGCACTTATCAGATGATGTAGCAAATAATATTATTGATGAAGACATCGCATATGGCATTTGGACAAGGTTGGAAAGCATATACATGTTCAAAACGCTAACAAATAAATTGCACCTGAAGAAGCAACTATACGACCTACACATGGGTGAATGTACGAATTTCTTGTCAAATTAAATGTATTTAACAGACTAATCACACAACTCACTAACCTCAGAGTGAAAATTGAGGAAGAAGATAAATCAATCTTGTTATTGAACTGGTTTTCATCTTCGTATGATAATTTAGCAACAATCATCCTACAAGGTAAGATTACCATTGAGTTAAGATGTCACATCTGCTCTTCTACTTAATGAGAAGATGAGAAAGAAGCCTGAAAATCAAGGACATGCTTTCATCACAATAGGTAGAGGTAAGCGTTATCAAAGGAGTTCAAGCAACTATGGTAGATTCAGAGCTCGCGGGAAGTCTAAGAACCAATCAAAGTCAAGAGCCATAAATTGCTACAATTGTGATCAACCGGGTCACTTCAAATGAGATTGTCCAAACCTAAGGAAGGGCAAAGGTGAAAGCAGTGGCCAGAAGAATGATAACACAATTACCATAGTGCAACATAATGATAATGTTGTCCTCATTATAAATGAGGAAGAGGAATGCAAGCACTTGTCAGGTCTAGAGTCGGAATGGGTGGTTGACACAACAACATCTTACCATGCCACACTAATAAGAGATCTTTTTTGCAGATATGTAGCAGGTGATTTAGGTATTATGAGAGTGGATAACACAAGTTACTCAAAGATTGCAGGGAATATTGACATTTCTATCAAGACAAATGTCGGATGCACATTTGTTCTAAAAGACGTGCGGCATGTACTTGATTTTGATCTCGGGATTGCTTTAGACCGAAATAGATACGAGAACTATTTTGAAATCAAAAGTGGATACTTACCAAGGTATAATTGGTGATTGCAAAGGGAGTTGCTCGTGACACGTTGTACAGGACAGATGCAAAAATATGCCGAGGTGAATTGAATGCGGCACAAGATGAGATTTTTACAAATATGTGGCACAAAAGAATGGGTCAAATGAGCGAGAAGAGATTACAGATTCTTGCCAAGCAATCACTCATTTCTTATGCCAAAGGTACAACGATAAAATCTTGTGACTAATGTTTATTTGGTAAGCATCATATAGTCTCATTTGAGACATCGTCTGAAAGAATATTGAATACACTTGATTTAGTATCTTCTGATGTTTGTGGTCTAATGAAAATTGAATTGATGGACGGTAACAAATATTTTGTTACTTTTATTTATGATGCTTCACGAACATTATGGGTTTATATTTTGAAAACCAAAGATTAGGTGTTTTAAGTTTTCAAGAAGTTTCATGCTCTGATAGAAAGGGAGACGGGTCGAAAGCTAAAGCGTATCCGAAGTGACAATGGAGGTGAGTATACTTCAAGGGAATTTGAAGAGTACTATTCAAGTCATGGGATCGGACATGAAAAGACAAATCCTGGAACCTCACAGCACAATGGCATAGCCGAGAGAATGAACTGCACTATTGTTGATAAGGTGAGAAGCATGCTCAGAATGGTTAAACTGCCTAAGTCATTCTGGGGTGAAGCAGTTCAGACATTCTGTTACCTGATCAATAGGATTCCATCATTTCCATTGGCGTTTGACATCGCAAAAAAATCTTGAACCAACAAAGAGGGGTCTTGCTCACATCTAAAGATGTTCGGTTGCAGAGCTTTTGCAAATATACCAAAGGAGCAAAGAACAAAGTTGAATGATAAATTTGTTCCCTCCATATTCATTAGATATGGAGATGAAGAGTTCGGATACACAATGTGAGATCCTGTAAATTAGAAAGTCATCAGAAGCAGAGATGTAATCTTCCGAGAAAGTGAAGTCGGAACTGCTGATGATATGTCAGAGAAGGCCAAGAATGGTATAATTCCTAACCTTGTTACCATTCCTTCTTCTTCAGACTATCCCACAAGTGTCAAAAGTATGATCGACGAGATTTCCGAGCAGAGTGAGCAACTTGATAATGATGTTGAGCAAGTGGAGCACCCCACTTAAGTAGAAGAACAACCTCAGCCTCTAAGGAGATCAGAGAGGCCAAGGGTAGAGTCATGCAGGTACCCTTCCACAGATTATGTGCTCATCAGCGATGAAGAGGAGCCAGAAATGCTTAAGGGGGTGTTGTCCCATGCAAAAAAAACTAGTGGATGAAAGCTATGCAAGAAGAGGTGGAATCTCTACACTAAAATGGCATGTACAAACTGGTTGAACTTCCAACGGGTAAAATACCACTCAAATGTAAGTGGGTCTTTAAACTCAAGAAAGATGGAAATGGTAAAATGGTCAGATACAAAGCTCGATTGGTGGTTAATGGCTTCGAATAGAAGAAAGGTATTGATTTTGGCAAAAATTTCTCACATGTTTCCAAAATAACTTCTACTTGAACAATTTTGAGCTTAGATGCTAGCCTAGATCTTAAAGTGGAGCAGTTGGACGTGAAAAATGCATTTCTTCATGGTGATTTGGAAGATGGGATTTATACGGAGCATCCAAAAGGATTTGAAGTAGCTTAAAAGAAACACATGATGTGCAAATTGAACAAGATTATGGATTGAAGCAGGCACCAAGGCAATGGTACATGAAGTTTGACTCATTCATGAAAAGTCAAACATACATAAAGACCTATTCTGATCCATGTGTATGTTTTAAAATATTTTCTGAGAATAACTTTATTATATTATTGTTGTATATGGATGGCATGTTAATTGTAGAAAAGAGAAAGGGTTGATCGCAAAGTTGAAGGGAGATCTGTCTAAGTCATTTGATAAGAAGGACTTGGGCCCAACACAATAAATTTTGACTATGAAGATAGTTCGAGAGCGAACAAGCAGAAAGTTGTGGCTGGCACAAGAGAAATACATTGAACGTGTATCGGAACACTTCAACATGAAGAATGCTAAGCCAGTTAGCATACCTCTTTCTAGTCATCTAAAGTTGAGCAAGAAGATGTGTCCTACAACACTGGTGGAGAAAGGCAACATGGCTAGAGTTCCTTATTCTTCAGCAGTCGGAAGCTTGATGTATGCAATGGTATGCACCAGACCTGATATTGCTCATGCAATTGGTGTTGTTAGCAGATTCCTTGAAATACCTAGAAAGGAACATTGGGAAGGAGTAAAGTGGATACTCAGGTACCTAAGAGGTGTTGTAGGAGATTGCTTGTGTTTTGGAGGACCTGATCCATTCTTAAAGGGCTATACAGATGCTGATTTGGCAGGTGATCTTGATAATCAAAAATCTACTACAAGATACATGTACACATTTTCAAGGGGAGCTATATCATGGCAGTCGATGTTGCAGAAGTGTATTAGATTCTCTATAACTGAAACAGAGTATATCTCCACTACTGAAGCTTGCAAGGAGATGATATGGTTGAAATAGTTCCTTCAAGAGCTTGGATTGCATCAGAAAGAGTATGTCGTCTATTGTGACAGTCAAAGTGCAATATACCTTAGCAAGAACTCCATGTACCATGCAAGGACCAAATATATCAACGTGAGATATCACTGGTATCGAGAAATGATAGAGAATGAATCTCTAAAAGTATTGAATATTTCTACGAGTGAGAATCCCCCAGAAATGATGAACAAGGTGGTACCAAGAGACAAGTTCAAATTGTGCAAAGAACTTGTCGGCATACACTCAAGCTAGAAGTCCAGTATTACCTGCTTCAGAAGAATGGGTCTGGAGGGGGAGATTTGTGGGATCCATCCCCATATGAAATAAAGAAAAAAATGAGATCGTGGGGTCCATCCCTATAATGAAGAAGAAAAAGATTGGGGGCTCAATCCCCATAATGAGAAGAAAAATCTGCAAGATGCCAAAATTAGTGATAGGCTATGGGATTTGCAAATCTGCAAAGAGGAAAAATGTCAAATATAGTATGCTTCAGAGAGTGAAGCTTCGACTATAAAAGGAGAGCTTCGTCTTTCATTTCTATACACCATATATTTGAGAGTTAGAAAGAAAGAATGAGCTTTCGCATACAGGGTAATAGAAAATAGAATGGAAGAAAAATAGAGAGTGAACAATGTAGACGTGTGATTTTTGACCCTCCCCAAGATTTTATATCTTTTAGAGTAAAATATTTAGTTTAGGTCTAATATAGCTATTTCAGCTAATTTTTGACTCTTTTACTTTATTTCGTTACAAAAAGAAAAATTATAAAAAAAGGGTATATAAAGTTTAGTTTATGTGTTTCTCATAAACTTGACAAAATACAAAAATAACACCTTATTTTTAATTTTTATATAATTTCAAAAATACAAATATATATATATATATATATATATATATATATATATATATATATATATATATATATATATATATATATATATATATATATATATATATATATATATATATATATATATATATATAGACACACACATATGGTTTAATTAATTTTTTGTAGTTATTTTAAACATAAAAAATACAAAAATAGTACTTTATATTTTAACTTTATAAAAAAACGAAAATTGCAAAAAAGTAATTTTATTTTGTAGTTATTTAAATCTTGAAAAATATCAAAAATAGTTTTGTTTTAATTGATAATCTTATTTTAATAGTTATTTTGTTTACGTATGATTTATTAAATAAGAGCATATTTAATTCTCGGTTCCGGGCAAAGAATAACATTTGGGTTCAAGCTATCCATTTTAGGCCTAATTATCGGACCTAGCCCGAAACAATCCGAAGTCCACCACACGTGGGGGACACGAACGGAACACAATGTCATGGGGACATCTTGGACCCCTCAATTTATTGCTACACACGTGAGCCCCATTTTTGGGTCTTAAATTTTTTTTAAAAAAAAACAAGAAAAGGACATTACACTTGAGCTGGACATTTTTGACTAGATGAAAAAGACCATACAGTTAGTTTTTTAAAAAGGAAAAAGAGAGAGTGGGTGGAAGACAATAGAAACGTTGAGCATTATTTTGGGACCAAAGATACTACTATTAGGTCTTCTTCCTTCAAAAAGAAAACGAGACACATAACAGAGATAAACGATTGGAGAGGAGTGAAGTCCTGAAAATCTTTTTGAGAGAGGGGATTTGAAGCCAGTTCTTCTTTAAGCATTTTAAGAGTTTGAGGATCAATTTTCTCGAAAGCTTTTAAAGCTTAATTCCTCCACACTTTGAAACCTTAAGAGTTTAGAGAGAGTATTGAGAGCTAGAAAACAGACTGAGTTTTGGAATCCTAAAAAATCAGTAAGAGAGTTTTAGAGTTCTTGTCAGTTTTTCATATTATTCTGAAAGGTTTAGAAATTCTTTAAGCATCCAATTTTGAAGCTAAGTCGGAGAGTTTGAAAAGAAGAAAAATAAAGGGAAAGAGGACACTACTTCATTAATTCTCTGATTGACTTTTGATCAATTCTCTTCTTTGTGATTGCTGGAAGTTTCTCCTAAGATCAAAGCTTCAACTTCCACTGATGGGTGCTTTCCGGTTTGTGTAACTATTTGTTCTAGGAATCCCAGTTCAATTTTGAACTCATCTTGAGCATATTTGAGTGGTGTGTGTGTTTGAGTGGTCCAGCTTGATTTTGTTTTAAATTCCCCTGGTCTTGCTACTTTCGTTATTTGTTTGTTGTTGATTGCTGATTGTTGTTGTTGCTCGATTAGTGTATCAGCTGATTCCATCTTCTCCTTTTCTATTCTGTACCCAGCTATTTATCTCAACATTGAATGATGTATAAATGTCAAGTTGAATAAGCCTATCGGAAGAGATATTGAAATGCAAGCATTACTGTTATTGCCTTGGCTTCTATGCAATTCTATTTTCTGATCGTTTTGAACGTCTAAGTTCTATTAGATATGTAATGGTAATATGGAGATTTGAATAACTAGGATCTGTTATAGTTTGTGTAACTTGAACTAGCTAAACCTATAATATATGATGGACTGTGCTGAAATGAGGAACTATTAGCATATGTATCTTGGCAGCTAAATATTAGTTGGGATTAAATTGAATCGGTTTCTATTGGTTAAGTTTGATCTCCAGTATTACCAAAACACTTTCAATATGTGAATAGGTAGAATATAAGTTGTTGAAGTAATGTGATACTTTTCTCAATATGGCAGTTTTAGATAACGTGAATTATTATAAAAGTATGAGTTCTCGAATTCAGAAAGCTTAGAGTAAGGGTGTGGTTTAAAAAGCAGGAATTATTGATTAAGTATATGCAATTAGTAAGGTTAATTATAGGCAATTTATTTTAGGCTAGTATCACTAGATCTCGATTTTGAATTCTCATCGTAGCCTTGTTAATATTCAATTCAAGCTTGTAAATCAGCTAATAAATTGAGTAAGAGTAAGGGATTTGAAACTCGAATTAATATGCAATATGATTGTAATTATGGCTATAGGTATTGCATATATGATAAGGAAGTTGAAGTTTGGTCATTTCCTAATTCATGTTCGCTATTGTACCATTAGCTCTTTATTTGGCATAAAGTGCGTAATTTTGATTCATCTTTTTACGCAGATTCGAATGCAGTTTTTCTAATGGTTAGTTTTAAACGAGTAATTGATTAATTAGGATTATTTATTTTTGATAAAAAATAGAAAAATTATAGTTGCTTTTAAGTTGACCTTTTAAATAATAAACGAGACGAGCCTCGCCAAATAAAATGTGCACAAATTGCGGGGCCCTCATAAATGTGTATATTAAAAATACTTAGACTCCGGGATGTTCCATTTAGCTAATTGCATGGCTTTCCCCAAAATAATAGCGCGTTAGACTCTTTCGGCGCGTATTAAATAATTTTACCTCCCCAAACTCGGGCTTGCATTTATGCGACCCAAATCCAAATCCCGCAAAGTCAAAACGTGTCAACGACCACGGGTACACTGGTTGTGACATGGTCCGAGATATTTTTTCACAATGTTGTAATTCTCTGCAAAATAATAACGATAGTAATAATAATGATAAAGTGGTAAAAGGGTCATAATTTGCATTAAGTACATAATTGTTAAAATCAGATAATAAGCTAAATGCAAAAGTTGAGCGACCGTGCTAGAACCACATAACTCGGGAATGCCTAACACCTTCTCACGGGTTAATTGAATTCCTTATCCGGATTTCTAATGCATTGACTGTTAAACAGAGTCATTCTTTTCCTCGATTCAGGATTTACCCGGTGACTTGGGACACCATAAATTTCTCAAGTGGCGACTTTGAATCTTTAATAAATAATCCCGTTTCGATTGTCCTTTAATTGAAAAAACACCCTTGTACCCTCGCGGTGGCGGTAAAAAGGAGGTGTGACAGCTTTGGTGACTCTGCCGAGGATGATAACCCAGAACAACTGGTTCAGGGTTAGAAATTCGAGCTTGGAAATGAATTTTGTATTTGACTTGTATATTATCTGATTTTGTTCATGTTTGGGCCTAATGTACTAAATGTTGCTTTTTACCGCTTTGATAATTTTTTGAACTGTGTATATAGATTGCCTTCTCACGCACCCCTTCTGAGTCTTTTTGAAATTAAAATTTGGCATTTGCTTGATATATCTCACTTTATTTGAGATAGCTGAGGTGTTCGGCACTCGGTGAAGGATTTTAGTCATACATATTTTAGGTAGGGAGCGCCGCCAGTTAAGCCGAAAAGCAATGCTACCGGATACACTGGCCCTCCTTGGCTCGAGTTGCCCGCTCGGGTAAGCCAGGTCTAGAACAAACACCCACGATAAACCTAGTATAACAAAATTCATGCTGGATCCCTAGTAGGAACGTTTATTTGCATCATATGCATTTGACATAGGGGATTCAACACAGAGGTTGGGTCCGTCTAGGACAAGCAACCTGAAATGAAAAAAGACCATCCTGCTGCATCCTGTTTGTTTTACGCATTTATTTGCTTCAGACATGCATGCTGACCGGCTGTGAATATTGGGAAAATTTGAAAAAAAAGGGAAAAAATAGCAGTGTAGAGTGTTAATTACATGATTTTAGAAAATCAATTTCCAAATCCTGTCGGAACTTTGCCGAAATTTTGAAAAAAAGAAAGGAAAACGAGTCTTTTATTTTTGGAAAATTATTTGTAGAAAAAGAGTCTTTATTTTAGTTTGAAAAAATATGTTGTTTGTTGAAATGAAGAGAAAAAAGAGCCGTTATTTTGTCTTGCCATAAAAATGAAAACGAAAAATAGTCTAGTTTTTTAAAATAGTTTTTTTTATGAAATGCCAAAAATGAAAATGAAAATGAGTCTTTTTTTTAAATAGTATTTGCTTTTGAAATACCAAAAATGAAAATGAAAAAAAAGAGTCTTGTTTTAAAAAATAGTTCGTGTAATTGGCGAACTACGCTGGTTTGATTCTCACAGGGCGTGAGATACGTAGGCAACCCTCATCGGGTCCAACCTCCCCTTTGCAAAAAATAGCAAAAATAGTCAAAGTTTTTATTTTTCGTCATAACTAAGTCGGGTGATGTTATTTTTGTCAAAAATAGCCGAATGTTTCCGAAAGGGACGCCGGAAGGCTGACTTTACATAAACAGCCACTCTTGGTCTTTTTTATATTTTTGACCGGTTGACCCACACAGCCTTGAAGTCTTCGTCCTCGAGGCGTTGAAAGGATGTATTTATAATACCAGGTATATAATTTTAATTTGAAAAGTAAGAAAAAAAAATTTAATGGGCAAGTGAATGACGTTTGGGTTTTTGGTCAAAATAAGCCGATCCAATTTTGACGGTATCTTAAAAAGTTCTTGCCGAGATAGCCTTAGAGTACTTTCAGTTATCGAAAGGTTATTTTTGTAAAAGAACGGAGCAGTATGTAAAGTGTCATAAAATAATCCTCCTCGGCCTGAAAATTTATGTGATATTTGGAAGGGGCCATGTTTGCAAAAATAGCCATTTATTTGAAACGGGCAAGCAGGGAAACGAAGTTGGTCGTTTGTTTTTGAGTTTCCAATTCTTTTGATTATAATATGTGGGTTGTTTGATTTTCAATTTTGTATGTCATCTTTAAACCTTTGAAACCCAATTTGTATTATCATGAAAGTTGAAAATTCCAAAAAATATTTTATTGTTGTTTAACTTTTATTGGCCCAAACTACGCAAGGTCTGATTCATCGGGGTCATGATACGTAGGCAATCTCCATAAGATTCGACCACAACTAAAAAAAAAGAAAAGAAAAAGACATGATAGAAATTGTCAAACTGCCTAGGTACATTGCATTCTAACGTGCAATTGCAATATGTGTTAAAACTCCAACGCTGACAAGTTTGTTGTTTTACAGAAGTTTCAAACAGTTAGCTTGTTAGAATGTACTGGCGCCATACCATTACCAAAAATATATAAAAGGCCCATACCGAAAACATTTCTAACTCGGAGGAAAAGATGGAAACGCAAATGCTGAAGGATGATGTAGATAGGTTGAGACAAGAGATGAAAGAAATGCACCTAGCCTGTGCTGGGGTGCAAAAAGCGCCAGTCCACCCCACTACTCCTACTCTCCCACCTGTACTGATGCCGGAATACCCTCCGACGGGTCCATCGACAACTTCCCAATTCACTAATACTTTCAGGGGGGAAACTGCCTACGATCCCCAAGCTTCACCACCCAAATAGAACCCTCATCCACCCATTGCTCCTGTTTTCGTGGCACCCCCCACCTGCCATGCAGCAAAGATCATCCAGTGAGCTGTTGTTTCAGGATCATAATAACCAATACTATCCCCATGAACCTACCTTCAAAGCACCCGAGCCACATACATATAATCTTTACTTTAAGATCTCGACGCAAACTGAGAAGCCAGCTAAGAGTTCTGAACGGGACGAAGTGCTTCAAAAAATGAAAAACATAGAGCAATCTTTCAGGAATATGCATGGGTTAGGAGGACAGGCCAGTGTGGCCTACAAAATCTGTGTCCTTTCCCTGACGTTCAATTGCCGGCAGGGTTCAAGATGCTAAAGTTTGATCTATACGATGGGCACGGTGATCCAATGGCACATCTGTGAGGATTTTGCAGTAAGATGAGAGGGGCTGGGGGAAAAGATGAGCTGCTCATAGCTTATTTTGGTCAAGGTTTAAGCAGGTCTGCGGTGGGATGGTATACAAGGCAGGATCCCAGCAGGTGGTACACCTGTGATGACCTAGCACAGGCTTTCGCAGGTCACTTCCAGTACAACCTTGAGATAGTCCCTGACCGTCTCACATTGCTGAAACTTGAGAAAAAATCGGGAGAGAGCTTTAGAGAATTTGGGTTCCTGTGAAGAGAACAAGCAGCAAGAGTTGATCCTCCGATGAGAGAGGGGGAAATGGTGGATTACTTTCTGCAAACACTAGAGCCAACTTACTTTGGTCACTTGGTGACGTCAGTTGGAAAATCTTTCAACGAGTTGGTGAAAATGGGCGGTATGATCGAAGAGGGACTTAAGTCCAAAAAAATCCTAAGCTATTCGGAAATTAAGGCAACAACTCAGGCCATACAGAGCGACACGGAAGGTCTGTTCGGGAAGAAGATGGGGGAAGAAGTCGCAACAGTCGAAGCCGGTACTTGGTCCAGATCTAGAGGTCCTTCACCCTACTACCAATCCCGACGCCCACAATCTTATTACCCACCGGAGCCACAGTGTTCTGTACATCATGCCCAAACATATCCCCGAGCTCCACATAATCCACCTCAGTATTATCCTCCAAACAATGTCTGGTCATCTGTCCAACCACCAGGTCACTCCTTGTGGCGAGCACCAGCACCATATAATGCATTCTTGCCTTCACAACATTCTCAAGCACCCAACTACCCAAGAAACCAGGACCGGGGAGGGAATCAAAGGCAAAGAAAGAGTTTCACACCAATTGGGGAGTCCTACACAAGCTTGTTTGAAAAGTTAAAGCATTCCGGCCTGATTGAGCCGCTCATTGGCTATACTCCAGACCCATATGCAAAAGGATTTGATCCTGCTGGTCGATACATGTACCACTCTAGTGTCCAAGGGCATAGCATTGAAGATTTTCTTTATTTGAGAAAGGAAGTAGAAAGAATGATTCAAGAAGGGGCAATTGTGATCAAGGATAGTGACAGGGAGCACACGAATCCTCTTGAGAACTTGTTGACTGAAGTGAATGGTGCGGAAATCAGTGGCTAAGACGTCGTGCTTGTTAGTTGGAAAGACACTTCATCTCTTGGTCAGCTAGAGAGGAGTTTTGGTGTTTTATTTTGTTGTCATTTCTGTTGTCCGGGCTATTTCAGGGTTGTAATCTGGATATTGTCTTGCAATCAAACCCTCTTATCCTTTCACTTTGTCTGGCTTGTTTAGTCATGGTGGTTTGTTTAATGTTGTCTAGGTTTGTTTTAGGGTTGTAACTGGTTGTTTTGTTGTTTAAACAGTTTCACCATTTTTTTATTGCAAATTCCGGTCTTTTATTATTTCCAATCATTTTCTTTGTTTAGTTTTTTTTATCCTTTTGTTTTGTTTTGTTCAGTGGCGATTCTAGTGACATGACATGCGCTCACAGTTTGGGTCTAATCTTTGAAGTTAATCATAAAACCAGTGGAAGTTTATCGGGATATTTAATGGAGATAAGAACGGTTCGAGATCATTTGAAGCCCAAAACATGAGAAAATGGGGCAAGTAAATGAGAGTGTTGCCTAACGATGTTATGTATGGACGTGGTTATCAAATCTGGTGCAATCAAAAGATGTTACCATATTTTCGGCGGCTTGTTTAAATGTGTTGTTTGTGCTTGGCATGTCTTGAGGATTGGAATGACGAAGAAATTTTATTATGCTATCCGAACGCTTTATCCTTCTTTAGCCCTTTGAGCCTTATTTATTTATTTTCGTCCATACCCCTCTTTCGAAATCAGTAGCAAAGGGTAGAAACACAAACAGAAAAGATAAGAAAAAGATAAAGGAAAAGACAAAACAACAAAAAACAGAAAACAAAAAGCAAAAGAGAAATGAGAAAAGGAAAAGAAAAAGAAAAGAAAAATGATAACAAAAACAAAAGAAGGTCATAAGAAAACAACAAGGAATTGTGAACTACGTTCGACCTGATTCCTCAAAGAGGATACATAGGCGCCTCACTGCTCGGTCATAGTGTTACAAAAAATTAAATTATGCCCAAGCAAGAAACTGGGCAAAGGTAGCGCTTGTGATAAATAAATCTGGTTCCGAAGGTTGTAATGTTTAAACCAAAATTGACGCTTGTTTAGCCTTTAATACCCTTTCTTTCTAGCCTATCCAAATCCCAAATTACGGTCCAAAGAAAGACCTTCCGATCAGTCTTCAAAAGAGGCCAAGTCCGGCAAATGGGAGAGTCTTATCAGAACGTAACACTCTGATCTCCAGTATAAAATACTTTGATCCCCATGTAGAGAAGACTCTGATCCCTAGCTGAAAAAGTAATACAAACGAGAGAGTCTTATCGGTGAAAACCTTCACGGGCACCATAAGGCAATGAGTTGAGAGAAAATCCAAAATGAGAGAGGCTTGACAGTGAAATCTTCGGGCACTACAAGTCAAATAAGGGTGAGAATCAGATGGGGAATCACCAAACGAAGATCTTGAAAGACGATTGACGACGGAGGATAGGCCACATGTGCATGTAATGACCATTAGAGTCGGTATCCACTTTTGGTAGGTTTTTATTTTTTCTCTCTTGTTATAGAGTCATCTCTTTCTTTTGTCTTTTATTCTGTTCCTTTTATCTTTTTCCTTTCATCAAAAAAAATTTCCCCATTTGAGTCTATTTGGTCAGAATAAGTAAGAAATGATTCCAAATTTGCCACCAGCCTTCCAATTATGCAAGACGAGATCTGATTAGAGCATCCAAGTGGTATAAGTGTCAGGATTTCCCCAGCAAGAGGAAATTGAGGAATGAATCAGTGTCAAGAATGATGTCCCCGCAGAAATCAAAGGTTATAGACTTCAAGGCCAAGACCAATGGACAAATATAGGGAGAACGACGCTGAGAGTGACAATCATAAATTGGAAATTCTTATGAGACTCAAAGGTCGGGAAAAATGCCAGTTCCCTAGCTATGCCATAAAGAAGAGGTAGATCCCTAGCATAAAGGTATTTTAGTGACATCGGATGAACGAAGAAAGTGGTTCATCAGTAAAATATGCAAGATCCTCAAGCAGAGTCACTGTCACAGGAATTTGGGTGGTCATGATACAAAGGGAAAACAATTGTGAAAGGCTTGTGAATAAGGAGTCAGCAAGAAGGATGGCCAGACGACGCAAGGCAGGGCAAGTCATGCTAAGACCAACAAATAACATCCTCCCCAGCAAGCTTTGAAAGAGTAATGAAACGCAGAGCAGGGAAGGAGAAAAGGAAAAATCATCCCCAGTAGGAGTGGCACAACCAACCACCACGTTTTAAACTGACAAAGTTTCTTTGCTTTGAAGCAGGTAAAGAAATTGATGGAGGAAATACATGCCACAAGGAAGGTTATCAAACTAGGGCAGAAATTTTTCCTTTCATTTTGAAAAATTTCTGGAAATCAGGTATCTACTTGGGGAAGAAGGATGATAAGACAATCCTTAAGGAAAGTGGTCTTTGAACCAGTGTTACCCCCAGCATTACAAGTTTTAATGAAGTAAGTTGTATCCCCAGTGGACAGAACAAAAAGGATGAAACTTGTGTTCAAAAAAAGCAAAAGGCCAATTTCATCCCCAGCAGCTTCTAGAAGAATGAAGCACCGATTTTGAAGGAATAAATTCCCCCCAGCAGCGTTGTCCTCAACAACGTTATTCCCAGATGATAGAACTTTTATCCCAGCAGTGTTGAGAGAAAATTAAAATTTTGAAAAAAAAGAGAAAAAGAGGGGAAGAAAGGAGATTCCCCAGCGGTATTATCCCCAGCATGTAAGTAAGTAATTCCCAAGAAATGTTATCCCAGCAGTCTCGAGGGAAGACAAAACTGGCTTTTAAAGGAGGAAGCCATCCCCGGCAAGGCCACAAATCGGCCACCATTTTTAAAACTGATAAATATTTCTTTGTTTGAGAGTTGAAACAGGCACAAAGCAATGCAAGGAAAAAAGAAAAGAAAAGAAGAAATAATAAAGGTAAGTTTCTCAAATCTTTGATCTTTAAATTTTCCTCCTAGGATAAAAAGTCCTAGCCTGATGGATTTCCCTCTTGTTACAATCTTGGTCCGATGGAACTTTTCTCCCAAGATAAGATAAATCTTGGTCCGATGGAATTTTTCTCCTAAGATAAGATAAGTCCGATGGAATTTTTCTCCCTAGATAAGATAAAATCTTGGTCTGATGGAATTTTTCTCCCAAGATAAGATAAAATCTTGGTCCGATGGAATTTTTCTCCCAAGATAATATATATCAAATCTTAGTCCGATGAATTTTTCTCCTAAGATCACAACAAAATGGACCTAGTCTGCTGAATTATATCCTAGAGTCAAATTCTTGATCCGATGGATTTTTTCTCCCAAGATAAGATAAAATCTTGGTCCGATGGAATTTTTCTCCCAAGATAAGATATAACAATCTTAGTCCGATGAAATTTTCTCCTAAGATATCAAATCTTTGTCCGATGAATCTTTCTCCTAAGATCACAATAAAATGGACCTAGTCTGATTAATTATCTCCTAGAGTCAAATCTTGGTCCAATGGAATTTTTCTCCCAAGATAATATAAAATCTTGGTCCGATGGAATTTTTCACCCAAGATAATATATAACATTCTTAGTCCGATGAAATTTTCTCTTAATATATTAAATCTTAGCCCGATGAATCTTTCTCCTAAGATCACAACAAAATAGACCTAGTATGATGAATTATTTCCTAGAGTCAAAATGTTGGTCCGATGGAATTTTTCTCCCAAGATAACATAACAATCTTAGTCCGTTGAAACCTTCACCTAAGATAAATTTTAAAATCTTAGTCTGTTGAAACTTTCACCTGAGATGAAAATCTTAGTCTGATGAATTTTTCATATAAGATGGTAATACATTCCGGTCTTTAAATTTCAAGTTTGGAAATGAGTTCATCCGCCTTCGAATAGGATATTATAGGTTTTTCCACCTTCGAATAGGATATTTCGATATTATAGGTTTGTCCACCTTCGAATAGGATATTTTGGGTTCATCCTCCCTCGAATAGGATATTATAGGTTTGTCCACCTTCGAATATGATATTTGGATATTATAGGTTTGTCCACCTTCGAATAGGATATTATATTATAGGTTTGTCCACCCTTCAAATAGGATATTTTGGGTTCATCCGCCCTCGAATAGGATATTATAGGTTTGTCCACCTTCAAATAGGATACTTGGATATTATAGGTTTTTCCACCTTCGAATAGGATATTTGGATATTTTATGTTTGTCCACATTCGAATAGGATATTTGGATATTATAGGTTCGTCCACCTTCGAATAGGATATGATGGGTCTATCCGCCCTCGAATAGGAAACGATGGGTCTATCCGCCCTCGAATGGGATACGATGGGTCTATCCGCCTTCGAATAGGATATAAAAGTGAATCCTTCCTCAAAAGGATATTTAATTTATTTTGACCCGAGTGGTCCTGCTTGTATAAACATTGCCAAAATATATATTTCACAAATTATTGCCAAATGCTTTTTATTTTCGAAATTGTTGATGAAGTCAGGAGCCCGCCTGGATAACATAGGAATACATTGAAGTTTGATGTCAGTAAAGTAGAGGTTACAAAAAAAAAACCCCAGCATAAATCCAAATTCAGAAAGAAGGCAGTTCAAGCTTCGAAGGAAAAATAATTCGAAGCTCACAAGAAGGAAGCAATCAGTTCAAGTTCTAGTCAACAAAAGTTATTCACAATAAAGAAGAAAAACAAGAAAAAGAAAAAAAAAAGAGAAAGGTAAGAAACTAATCCAAATGCAGGAGTGATAAAGGCTCAAGACATGGCTGAAGTCACAAGCTCTCCATGTCCCGTCTGGTTTTGAAAAAGCTGAAAAAGATTTAACCAACACCTGCAGCTAACATCAAGGTTCAAATCCAATGTCTGCATGAAACACCATTCAAGACTCGAGACCAAGCTTCAGAAGACTCATAGATAGGAACCTTGTAACTTGTAGCTGATGTGCTTAGTTAGTCTTTTTCTAATTTTGTTTTGATGTAATAGCAGGACAGTGGACCGGAACCTCAACGGAACGGAATCTCGATCGGCTCTTCACCTCGGCATAATCCATATTCTCACCCACCTCCGAACTACACGTGGCCTGATTCCTTTATAGCCAAGGATATGTAGGCAGTTCAGATACCAGGGTTGGTCACATTCTCTCCCTTTCCTTTAGCTTAAACTCTCCGAATAATGGTCGGGTCAAAATACATGTCTAGGCGTTCTTTGTCGGAAAACTCTTCGTGTTTCCAGTCAAAGACGGGCAGCTAAAGACGTGTGATTTTTTACCATCCCCAAGATTTTTTATCTTTTAACGTAAAATATTTAGTTTAGGTCTAATATAGCTATTTCAGCTATTTTTCGACTCTTTTATTTTATTTCGTTACAAAAAGAAAATTACAAAAAAAGGGTATATAAAGTTTAGTTTATGTGTTTCTCATAAACTTGAAAAATACAAAAATAGCACCTTATTTTTAATTTTTATATAATTTCGAAAATACAAATATATATATATATATATGGTTTAATTAATGCTTGTATTTATTTTAAACATAAAGAATACAAAAATAGTACTTTATATTTTAACTTTATATAAAACGAAAATTGCAAAAAATAGTTTTATTTTGTAGTTATTTTAAATCTTGAAAAATATCAAAAATAGTTTTGTTTTAATTGTTAGTCTTATTTTAATAGTTATTTTGTTTACGTAGGATTAATTAAATAAGACCGTATTTTATTCTCGGTTCCGGGCAAAGAATAACATTTGGGTTCAAGTTATCCATTTTTACGCCTAATTTTTCGGACCTAGCCCAAAACAATCCGAGTCCACCACACGTGGGGGACACGAACGGAACACAATGTCATGGGGACACTCTTGGACCCCTCAAATTATTGCTACACACGTGAGCCCCATTTTTGGGTCTTATATTTTTTTCAAAACAAGAAAAGGATATTACACTTGAGCTGGACATTTTTTACTAGATGAAAAAGACCATATGGTCAGTTTTTAAAAAGGGAAAAGAGAGAGTGGGTGGAAGACAATAGAAAAGTTGAGCATTATTTGGGGACCAAAGATACTACTATTGGGTCTTCTTCCTTCAAAAAGAAAACGAGACACATAATAGAGATAGACAATTGGAGAGGAGAGAAGTCCTGAAGATCTTTTGAGAGAGGGGATTTGAAGCCAGTTCTTCTTTAAGCATTTTAAGAGTTTGGGGATCAGTTTTTTCGAAAGATTTTAGAGCTTAATTCCTCCACAATTTGAAACCTTAAGAGTTTAGAGAGAGTATTGAGAGCTAGAAAATAGACTGACTTTTGGAATCCTAAAAAATCAGTAAGAGAGTATTAGAGTTCTGGTCGGGTTTCATAATATTCTGTTTAGGAGTTATTTAAGCATCCAATTTTGAAGCTAAGTCGGAGATTTTGAAAAGAAGAAAAATAAATGTAAAGAGGACACTTCTTCATTAATTTTCTGATTGACTTTTGATCAATTCTCTTCTATGTGATTGCTGGATGTTTCTCCTAAGATCAAAGCTTCAACTTCCACGGATTGGTGCTTTCCGGTTTGTTTAACTGTTTGTTCTGGAAATCCCAGTTCAGTTTTGAACTCATCTTGAGCTTATTTGAGTGGTGTGTGTGTTTGAGTGGTCCAGCTTGATTTTGTTTTAAATTCTCCTGGTCTTGCTACTTTCGTTACTGGTTTGTTGTTGATTGCTGATTGATGTTGCTGCTCGATTAGTGTATGAGCTGATTCCATCTTCTCCTTTTCTGTTCTGTACCCAGCTATTTGTCTCAACATTGAATGACGTATAAATGTCAAGTTGAATAAAGCCTATTTGGAAGAGAGATTGAAATGCAAGAAGTACTGTTATTGCCTTGGCTTCTATGCAATTCTATCTTCTGATCGTTTTGAATGTCTAAGTTCTGTTAGATATGTAATGGTAATATAGAGATTTGAATAACTAGGATCTGTTATAGTTTGTGTAACTTGGACTAGTTAAACTTGTAATATATGATGGACTGTACTGAAATGAGGAACTATTAGCATAAGAATCTTGGCAGTTGAGTATTAGTTGGGATTAAATTGAATCTATTTTTATTGGTTAAGTTTGATCTCCAGTATTACCAAAAACACTTTCAATATGTGAATAGATAGAATATAAGTTGTTGAAGTAATGTGATACTTTTCTCAATATGACAGTTTTAGATAAAGTGAATTATTATAAAAGTCTGAGTTCTCAAATTCAGAAAGCTTAGAGTAAAGGTGTGGTTTAAAAGGCATGAATTATTGATTAAGTATATGCAATCAGTAAGGTTAATTTTAGGCAATTCTTTTTAGGCTAGTATCACTAGATCTCGATTTTGAATTCTCATCGTAACCTTGTTAATATTCAATTCAAGCTTGTAAATCAGCACTTTAATAAATTGAGTAAGAGTAAGGGATTTGAAACTCGAATTAGTATGCAATATGTTTGTAATTATGGTTATAGGTAGCTTATATAGGATAAGGAAGTTGAAGTTTGGTCATTTCCTAATTCATGTTCGCTATTGTACCATTAGCTTTTTATTTGGCATAAAGTGCATAATTTCGGTTCATCTTTTTACGCAGATTCGAATGCAGTTTTCCTTATGGTTAGTTTTAAACCAGTAATTGATTAATTAGGATTATTTCTTTTTGAGGAAAAAAATAGAAAAAATATAGTTGCTTTTAAGTTGACCTTTTAAATAATAAATGAGACGAGCCTCGCCAAATAAAATGCGCACAAATTGCGGGGCCCTTATAAATGTATATATTAAAAATACAGAGACTTCGGGATGTGTCTTTTAGCTAATTGCACGGCTTTCCCATAATAATAACGCGTTAGACTCTTTAGGCGCGTTTTTAATAATTTTACCTCCCTAAACTTGGGTGTGCATTTATGCGACCCAAATTCAAATACCGACAAAGTCAAAATGTGTCAACGACCACGGGACACTGATTGTGACGTGGTCCGAGATATGTTTTTACAATGTTGTAATTCTCTGCAAAATAATAACGATAATGATAATAATAATGATAAAGCGATAAAAGGGTCATAATTTGCATTAAGTACATAATTGTTAAAATCAGATAATAAGCTAAATGCAACAGTTGAGCAACCGTGCTAGAACCACGGAATTCGGGAATGCCTAACACCTTCTCCCGGGTTAACAGAATTTCTTATCCGGATTTTTGGTGCGCGGACTGTTAAGCAAAGTCATTCTTTTCCTCGATTCGGGATTTAACCAGTGACTTGTGACACCATAAATTTCCCAAGTGGCGACTCTGAATCTTTAATATATAATCCCGTTTCGATTGTCCTTTAATTGGAAAAACTCCCTTGTACCCTCGCGGTGCGGTAAAAAAGAGGTGTTACAAACGATATTATTGTGAGGTGAAAATATCAAAATAGGTTTATCTCTTTTGAGTGTTGTCGGTATTTGGAGTATTCTACTCGCACCTACAAAGTGTAAAAATTTTTACTATAGTGATATCAATTGCTCCTTTCGGGGCCGTGATTTTTTCCTTATTCAAAAAGGTTTCCCATGTAAAAATTTTGGTATCGTTGTTACTCATTTATTCATGTTAATTACCATATCTCGGTGCTACGTTATTATTTCGCTTTAATTATCGTGAATATTATTTCTATAGGCGTTTATTCCCAACAATTTGTGAGGGAGAGAGACTGAAAAGTGAATAAAAATTTAAGAAACCAGTTGCCGGAAAAAATCGTTGGTTATTCCAGATTTTCTGATGAAGAAGGGTGAGGTAAGAGGGGAAGAATCGAAAAGAAAATAAAAAGAAAAGACAAGAAAAATAATGAGAAAATGGTGAGGAGTTTATTTTTGGGACCATTTGACGCGCTTGAAAAATGTGAGATATACTTGCCTTGCCATGTGAGCTTTTTGTGTCTAAATAACACAGTTAAGGCTCGATTAAAGAGTTCAAATGAATCAGACTTAAGATTGAGTGTTTAAGTGAAAAGGGGCTGACAACTTTTAAGTGGTTGTTAATGCATTTGGCCAAATAGATCTTGAGGCGCGTGTTCATTATTTTTAAACGTTGTACTGCATGTTGTTCTCCATTATGCCATCTCCTATATGCTTCTCTTAAAAAGGCCAATACAACTGGTTGATTACTGTGTTAGAGCTGCTCCCCTGTATTAAAGATTTTTGCCACAGTTCTATTTTGCAATTCTCAGTCCTTTTCCTTCTATTACGTGTAACGAGGCTCCATTTCTCTTTCAGATCAAGCACAGACAATGAGTATACATCATGATGTTAACCTGAACATCACATGATAGGAGTCCACCAATAACCTATAGGAGTATAATATTTGTGTTGCCAAATAATAATTTCTGTCAAGTACGGTTCTGCAAAAAAGGCAATATGTTTAACTAAAAAAGATCTGATTCATGCAACTATATAGCAATAATAACATATTCAGTATAAGTTTATAAGTTGGATCTGGAAAAATAATAAGTAAACAAGCTTAACCTGATTTTATACAATTAAAAAGACTGTTCCGGATATACTCTTTGTTCAAAGCGAATATGTATAATCATAACAGTGTTGAGGAAAGCATATGAACGTCTCTCTATCTCTTTCTCTCTCACACCGTTACACACTTCCCACTGATCAAACTCCACTTTGGTTCATCTTCAGCTTAATTTTACTTCACATTATTCTCATCTTCAATTTTACCAGGTACGGCCTTTAATATCAGTACAAATTTCGTTTTTGTCTTCTAGGGATTCCGGTAAGTCTTGCGAAATTTCTATTTCATATTCTTCATTTTGATAATTTTGATGATCGAATAGAAATTTCATCAGTTTTAAATTGTTGTCGTGTAAATTTTGGGGTTCTTGTAGGTAGGGTATTGACAAAAATTTGGGGGTTGTTTGTTGTTCCCTTATTGATCATTATTTTTTTGCACTGCTCTTGAACTTAAGTTTCTCTTCTTCAATACCCATTTGCCATTTCTCCATTTCTTGAATACAAAGAGCGAGTCTCTTTCACTGTGAAAGTAATCATTTGGACTATTTCGTGTTTTATCAAGAAGATCCACATCGTAACAATTTCTCTGTCAATTCAAACGGAGATCTTGAAACAGAGGAGTATTTTTCAGAGTAGAGTTTAGTTGGATTTTCAGCTGAGAAGAGCATGCTTCGCGTCATCATTTTCTTCAATTTTGAATTCAACACCTGTCATAAAAAAAATTTTGAGTAGATTCGAGATTGACGTTCCGAGTTCACTCCATCACAAAAGATTCTCCAATCAGTTTTTTTTCTTGAATTCTTGCTTTTCGCCGGCGATTTTTCCGGCGACCCCTGCTCTTGTCTTCCTATTCTCCTCTTCTGCTTTTTGTGGGTGTGTGTGGGTGTGTTTTGTTTTCTTGGACATGTGCCTTATTTTTCCGGCGAAGATTTCCGACAAGCTACAGTACTTCCGGCGACCCCTGTTCAGACTTTTGGCAGGACGCAACAGAACTACACGTTCCGATAAGCTTCAGGAAAACTTACCCCATGAACTAGTCACGGCGGCGAGGCCAGTTCGCAGCGCTTGGGAGAGAAGAGCTAAGCAACACCGACCGGGACGTGCAAGAGTCGGTAGTAGTTGACCTTGAGAGCATCAAAGCCTACTTTCAGGTCTTTCCACCGGGAGTTGGTACCTCCCGCTCTCTTGTTTACTTTGTACACCTTTTTACGTATTTTACCTAGCATTACGTGTGAGGTTTACTGTGGTGCTATCTAGTTTTCCTCTTCTTGTGTATTCCGCTATAGTGCGTGTATGCGTCATTATTCTCCATAGTCGGTTGGAGGGATAGTGGCCGCGGCGGGAGATGATAGTGTAAGATCATGTCCTCGGCGGGTGGGGTTGGTGGCGGGGGTGAGTAGGGGGCAGGGAGTGGTCCTGCGGGTAGGGCGGGAGGTAAGGGTGGGAAGAGGGTAGCGGACGCTCATAGATTAAGGATTGGGTCGTGGAACATAGGCACTCTAACGGGTAAGTCCATTGAGTTGGCGAAGATTCTTCAGAAGATGAGGGTTAACATAGCATGTGTCCAGGAGACTAGGTGGAAAGGGTCGAAGGCGAGGAATGTAGACGGGTTTAAGCTGTGGTATTCTGGGGTCGTGAGAGGTAAGAATGGAGTGGGCATCTTGGTGTATAGGGATCTAAGGGAGTCCGTAGTCGAGGTTAGGCGAGTGAATGATAGGTTAATGTCTATTAAGTTGGTTATTGGGGATTGCGTCCTCAACGTCATTAGCGCTTACGCGCCGCAAGCGGGCTTAGACGAGGAGGCTAAGAGGCGTTTTTGGGAGGGTTTGGATGAGCTGGTGAGTAGTATTCCCCAATATGAGAAGTTAGTTATTTGAGGGGACTTTAATGGTCATATTGGGACTGATGTTGGTGGTTATGGTGAGGTGCACGGTGGTTTTGGCTTTGGGGTTAGGAACGGAGGAGGCACGTCACTGCTTGATTTCGCCAAGGCTTTCGAGCTTCTGATTGCGAACTCGACATTTCAGAAGAGGGAGGAGCATTTGGTCACCTTCAAGAGTTCAGCGGTGAGGACTCAGAATGATTACCTCCTCCTCAGAATGAGCGATAGGGGTATGTGCACGGACTGCAAGGTTATTCCGGGAGAGTCCCTTTCGACTCTTCATAGACTTCTAGTGATGGATGTCTGTCTCTGGGTGAAGAGGAAGAGGAGGGGTGCTCGGGGATAACCGCGGATTAGATGGGGTGTTTTGACTAAGGAGAAAGCACAGGAGTTGGAGAGGAGGTTAGATGAGCGCGGAGCTTGGAGAATTTATGGGGAAGCGGACGCTATGTGGTCAGAGACGGCGAACTTGGTTAGGGAGGTAGCACGGGACGTGCTCGGGGTAGCCAAGGGCTATTCACGCAGACATCAGGGTGACTGGTGGTGGAACGATGTAGTCGAAGGAAAAGTGGAGGTGAAGAAGGTGGCGTTTGCTAAGTTGGCAGGGAGCACAAGCGAGAAAGAACGCAGAGCGAACAGGGAGATCTACAAGGTGGCGAGGAAAGAAGAAAAGCTGGCAGTTATGGAAGCTAAAAACGCGGCGTTTGGTCGCATGTACGAGGAACTAGGGGAGAGAGGCGAGGACAGGAAGTTATTCCGGTTAGCTAAAGCAAGGGAAAGGAAGGCGCGTGATCTTGACCAAGTTAGGTGCATCAAGGGCGAGGATGGTAGAGTTCTGATGGGGGAGTCTCAAGTCAAGCAGAGGTGGCAGGCGTACTTTCGAGACTTACTTAACGAGGAGGGGAATCGTAACATAGAGCTAGGGGAGTTGGGGGCATTCAGAGCAACATAGAGACTGGAAGTGCATGGGTAAGTCAGGAGTGGAGTGGCTCTGCAGGTTGTTCAATGCGATCTTCAGGACCAAAAGGATGCCGGATGAGTGGAGGTGGAGTACAGTGGTGCCCTTGTACAAGAACAAAGGGGACATCCAGTACTGCAACAACTATAGGGGTATCAAATTAATAAGTCACACCATGAAGGTCTGGGAGCGGGTGATCGAGGCGAGGGTGATGGAGATGACATCTATATCTGCGAACCAGTTCGGTTTCATGCGTGGTCGCTCCACTACAGAAGCTATCCACCTTGTCAGGAGGCTGGTGGAGCAGTTCAGAGATAAGAAGAAGGACCTGCACATGGTGCTTATCGACTTGGAGAAGGCGTATGACAAGGTCCCAATGGAGGTGCTATGGAGGTGCTTGGAGGCGAAGAGCGTGCCAGAAGCCTACATAAGAGTAATCAAGGACATGTACGATGGAGCTAAGACTAGGGTTAGGACGGTGGGTGCCGACTCAGACTATTTTCCAGTGGTTATGGGGCTCCATCAAGGATCGGCGCTTAGCCCTCTCTTGTTTGCCTTGGTGATGGATGCCCTAACCAGACATATTCAAGGGAATGTGCCTTGGTGTATGCTATTTGCTGATGATATAGTCTTGATAGACGAGACGAGGGTCGGTGTTATTGAGAGGTTAGAGGTATGGAGATAGACTCTCGAGTCCAAGGGTTTCAAAATAAGCAGAATACATGGAGTGCAAGTTTAGCGCCGAGCCGAGCGAAGTAGGCAGGGACGTGATGATTGGATCTCAGGTCATCGCCAAGAGGGACAGTGTCAGATATCTTGGGTCGGTGATTCAGGGGACAGAGAGATTGACGGGGATGTCACTCATCATATAGGAGCGGGTGGTCGAAGTGGAGGCTTGCATCAGGAGTCATGTGTGACAAGAAAGTTCCACAGAAACTCAAAGGGAAATTTTATAGAGTTGTGGTTAGACCTGCAATGTTGTATGGGGCGGAGTGCTGGCCAGTAAAGAACTCTCATGTTCAGAGAATGACGGTTGCGGAGATGAGGATGCTCAGGTGGATGTGCGGGCTCACCAAGTTAGATAAGATTAAGAATGAAGTTATTCGAGAGAATGTGGGGGTGGCCCCGGTGGATGAGAAGATGCGAGAAACGAGACTGAGGTGGTTCGGACATATGCGGAGGAGAAGTCCTGATGTCCCAGTGAGGAGTTGTGAACGACTGGCGATGGTCGGCGTTCGGCGAGGCAGAGGGAGGCCTAAGAGGTATTGGGGAGAGGCAATTAGGCATGACATAGCTAGAATGCGGGTATCCGAGGACATGGCCCTTGATAGGAAAGTCTGGAGGTCTAGTATCAGGGTTGTAGGATAGGGGCCCCTAGAGTTTTTCGTACTACTCACCCGGGGTTGGGTGAGGCTTGACGGGACTATCCATAGATGATTTATGTTTTGGATTGTGTCTCCCTTATAATAGTTATTTATGGTAGTTACTGTATGATATTATTGCATGCTATTTTATTTATAGTTCTTATGTTTAGATAATTATTTACGTTATTTCTGCTAGACTTACTAATGCTCTTTTTTTTTTTTTTTTTCCCTTTCCTTAACTGAGCCGAGGATCGATTGGAAACAGCCTCTCTGCCCTTTCGGGTAGGGGTAAGGCTCGTCTACATATTACCCTCCCCAGACCCCACTTTGTGGGACTTTACTGGGTAGTTGTTGTTGTTGTTGTCATGCAACTATATAGCACTCAAGTTGTGGCAGCGTAGCTGGCTCCTGAGTAACTTAGGAATGAGCAGTAAAACAAATGTCAATTGAAGTTTTATATGTTCAGGACATTTGTAATCCCAATGTTCCATTATCTTCCAATATTGTCTAGCAAAATGGGGAGGGTTGGGATGGAACATACAAACTTAAGTATGTGAGCAATTCAATCTGAATGAAGTTACAAGGATCAATAATCAAATTACTTATTTCATTATCATAGTATTTCTGCACGTTCTGTACACATGATGAATGGGAGTTATTCTGGCTCTACATGGAAACTGTACAGTCCATTCCCTTTTCCTATTTTTTGTTCAAGTGTGTGTGCATGTGTGTGACAGAGAGTTTCTACCACCAAGGGGCTAGTGTTAGAAATTTAGTATATACATTCATATAGTTACCTATCATTCTTCGGTATATGCGTGTTCATATACGAATCAGTATTGATGCATCATTCTCCAGATTCAGATCCTCCTCCATAGCCATGATGCAGACTGGATATATCACGAGCTTTGCTTGATAGGTAACAACCAGAATGGGATTCGGTATATTCACGAGCGCTTTGCGACACTAGGATACAGCTGATCTTAGTCGCTTTGCTGCATGCTCTAAGCTGATTTCATGCCGATGTAATTCATGCCATGCCTCAGATGAACCCCTACCACACGAACCTAACTTGGCAATCTGCTCATGCAGAGCATCCAAGTTGACAAGAGGGACAGTTGTTGGTCGCCCATGAGCACACTAGCAAAGAAAACATAATGCAGTCATTAGTAATATGGAATTCCTCTCTTAAAACACACCCATTAACTGCAGATCCAACACAAATCTGGGTATATATTTTCTGAAATGCAATTTCCCACTCACTTGAAAACATAATGAAGTCTGCTTCAACTCCTCAACAAGGAGAGAACATTCTGAAGGTAACAGTGCATCTCCAAACATAATTGCACCTAAGAAAAATTAAATAAATAGAATGGTGACATCAAGAATCAATAATCAACCAAGCTTCAACCTAAAATTGGTCTCTCAGCTAAATTGATCCTCTGTATCTGTTCCACTCCATCCATGTCATAATTATCATTCCAAATTTGAATACTTGGTAAAAAGCCATGACATCAGGAATATTAAAGAAAGATATCCTAAACCAACTAAGTTTGGTTCTAATTCCTTTTATTTTTTTCTGTGGGGGTGCAGTGGAGGCAAAGAAAGCATCAAGGCAGCTCTTAATTCATAAAGTAGATTTTTAACTTACTCCTGCAAGCCTTGCTATTCAGGACCCGATTCACTGATGGGGGTATTATAGATGATCCATCTGTATCAGCAAGCTAAGGGTTGCAAACACATTGCTTAGAAAGCATGAAATGACATTTAAGCAAGAACGTAAGCAAGATACCAAACGAGGACGTTAGATTAGAGTTAAATGAGAGTGAAATATGAAAATTAGTTAATGTATATCCACAAGTGTCTGCTGTAAGTCAATCGAAGCCTATGCTACTTATTGATTACCAAAAGGCGATCCCCCGGCCCTTCCCACCTTCATTGGACTAACCTGTTGAAGAAATTCTAAGAGATCCACATCAGTTAGATTAACGCCCAAAATACACGGAACCTGTATTGTCAACAACAAAAACAACGACCGCGCCTCAGAATCAATTATTTTTAATGAAGCATGTGCAAAAGAAACTGGTTAACTAATACATTTCTTAAAACCATGAAAGAGATCATGAATGGTTTGCCAAGCAAATTGAAGCAATTCAATCTTCAAGGCCTAATATTCAGGAAGAGAGAACCTCTAAGGTAAGTAAAAAGAGAGAACCTCTAGCATTGTCTTCTAACTGATGGTATTACAACAACAAAAAACTCTTCCCTTGGAAGTTATACTTCAAAATTCACTCTCTGTATCCAACCCAATTGATAAATCGGATAATTTACACTGAACGCCCCTATAATGTCACTCAGTTTCTGAAACACACCCTGTATTTCTAAATCAAACACTTACAACCCTTACCTTAAAATTGGTTTAACACTTAACAATAGTGAGTTAAAAGACAAAAATAACCCCATTGCAGCTCTATACCGATTTATCATATCTATGATTGTGTTGACAAGAGGGGTTGCTCTGATGGTAAGCAACCCCCACTTCCAACCGAGAGGTTGTGAGTTCAAGTCTCCCCAAGAGCAAGGTGGGAAGTTCTTGGAGGGAAGGATGCCGGGGGTCTATTTGGAAACAGCCTCTCTACCCTAGGGTAGGGGTAAGGTCTGCGTACACACTACCCTCCCCAGACCCCACTAAGTGGGATTATACTGGGTTGTTGTTGTTGTTGTTATTGTTGTTGATTGTGTTGACGATGAAGTGGCTGGCGGAAAGAACATTCATTCAATAATTTGGTATTAGCTTTATAAAAAGAAGATTCTAACATATCAACTAATTACATTTTGAAACGAAAATAACTTGGCAGCATCCTCTCTGTTCTTCAGCACCTGACCATATTGTTGGAGTTGAAACAATGGCAACAAAGTACATTAATGATTCGGTGTTGGCTTCATTTTCAATTACATATGTTTGCAACACTCTTGTTGCAGACAAGAAGCTGTTTGGAGGTACTCATCCACATACTATTGCAAGTAATGGATGATGGAAAAGGGAGAACTAAAAGTTCCAATCATGGCCGCGCATCCCTTCCCCTTGTTTATTTACACCGCATTGTCACTTTATTCCCAAAGATTCCCAATCCCAATCCCTAATTGTTGATGCGACTTCCTAATCTTGCAATACAAAAACTACAATCAATACTATATATATTAACTTTCCTTTCTAAGACAGAATACCAAATGGCTCACATATGCATAAACTTTTTGAAAGTATAATATAACAGAGCCAAGTATTACAGAACGTTACCGCAAGAAGTGTGACTGCTTTTGGCTTCTTGTGGATCAGATTTAAGTTCCTGCTTTAAACAAAACATAAAGCCTCATGCTCAGAGTTGGGTTCAACTTTAAAAAACATTGCAAAAATTTAATGCAATGGAAGTTCTGGTAATTTTATCAAGTTCATAGACAGTGGTTGTGTTCTGATGGAGTTACTAATGCTCTTTTGTTTTTGTTTTTGTTTTTGCTTTCCTTCACTGAGCCGAGGGTCGATTGGAAACAACCTCTCTGCCTTTTCGGGTAGGGGTAAGGCCCGTCTACATATTACCCTCCCCATACCCCACTTTGTGGGACTATACTGGGTAGTTGTTGTTGTTCTATAGACAGTGGTTGTGTATTGAACAGCTAAACAAAGATCCATAGGCCATAGCTTACCTGGTAAATGATCTTGAAGCTTGAGAATGAATGTTGCAGATCCAACCCCAGTTTTGAATTTGTTCAGCATAGTTGTGTAGTAACTGGTAACCAATTTCAGGCATAACCTGCCAAAGCATGGTGAAAGACTCAGAATCAACATTTTCTATTATATATAGTATCAAGAATTTCTCCACATGCCAAGCAGCACAAGGCAAAGATAAACTCTATTTTACATTAGATGACCGTACGCGTACCAATTCTTGTTCGGAATCAAGATATGTAGTTGTCCTCATTTGTCCACATAGAACCTGATAAATAGCCTATCTAAGTTACAGGTTCCAAGTTGAAATGACACATCAATGAGTTTTGGGCATTCTGTACCTTCTCACGCAGTTCTTCCAAACGAATTCGCTCATCTGCCGCATGCTGTAAAATATTACAATGCCAGTGTAAACACAACGACGATAAATGCTAGAACCAAATAAAAGATCATAATTCATGACTATGTAAAAAGCGTCCACATTTGTTTTGAGATGGGCCTAAGTTTCTACATCAGAATATACTATACACTGCCAGAAGGTCACAAAGCGACTGAAGCAAAAGACAAGGCACCCTATATCATTCTTCTTTTCTTCAGAAATATGAAGGACATGATGAACTAGAAAGTAAGACATTAATGGGTTGTTTGGTTGACGTATTATCCATCCAGGGAATGTTTATGCAGAATAATAATGTGAAGACTGTTATGCAGTAAATAGTGATGTGGGGTTTCTTATGTGGTAAATAATAATCCAGGGATGTCATGCAGGGATTACCTGCTTTAAGGGGCATCTTTGTTCTTAAATACTCTTATCCATCCACTGCTTATACATGTTATCTTATTTCACATTCTAGCCCACATAAAACAATGCATAGATTATTGCATAAATTATGAGGGCATTAATAATGTAAAGTTTAATACCACCAACCAAACGCTGCATTAGTTATGCCGATATTATATTTTCTTACAAGGAAAACAAGATTGTATTTTTTATGTCAAATTTTAGGTGACCTCTAAGAGAAACAATCTTTAAAGTAAATGTATAAAGGGAATTCACGAGAAAACAAGAACGGCCACAATGCACTATGCAAAGATTAGAATAGACCTGATCAATTATAGCAAGAGTTTTGCCCGTCACAATCGGAATATACTTCTTATCAACCTGTTGGAGAACTTTGGCACCCTCCAGGCAGTTTTTATCTATGGTATCAGGAACCAATGAATCACCAACAAAATGCAAGATGCCAGAAGTGACATTGAGTATGGTATCCTGATTCCTAAGATCCTCTGCTCCACTCCTGCTCTGTACCTCATGTTGAAAAAGCAAAAAGTTCACCATCTCAACAATAAATAAAATTCACAAAAACGTCAGGGAGTTGCTAAGGTACTCAACTGCAGTCTCTGGACAGTAGTTCCTCCATTTTGCCCCAGAATCTAAGAAATTTTGAGTTTTTGTTGATGCAAATTCTGAATTATTGAATAGAAATGTAAGGCATGACAATTCTATCACAAGATCAAAAAATAAGCAGGACGGAACTGAAAGAGACTGTGGCTTAGGAGACCACAAAAGACACGTTGTAACCTATGACTGAGGAATACTTTCATGATTAATAAGAACGGCCTCTGAGATAATCTTGAAAAGCGGGTGAAAGAAATAAGCTAACAAACTGAAACATGCACTAGGAATCATTCAGCTCTTATTCAGGTCAGGAACGAATGGCAGGAACTGGTTTACCTTCTTTTGACTCCAAATTGTGTGTGCTTGTGCACTCCCCTTGAGTTTGTAGTTCACTATTCCAGATGTTAACAAGTTTCATTTTCACATTTGGCCTGAAGAGAAAACATCAGGCTGTGTGAGTTACAAACATATTTGATAGAGATAATATAAGAGAGAGACCTGAGCGACTCCCCCACAAACACACACAAAAAAAATGATAACAGTACCTGACATTAGAGAATATACCATCACCACAACTTGGGGTGGAAGATTGATCACATTGACAGGATGACTGCTGTGGAAGCTCCAAGTTAACAGCTTCTGCAGAACGTTGCAGTCTCCTTGCAGCACTAGTTTCTGCATGATACAAAAGAGCATTAATTAGTTATACACATCACCATTCATTATTAGCACAAACAAGCACTCAAGGACAAAATACCTGGCATGAGTGGTACATCATGAACAGTCTTAAGGTTGTTATTTCCTGCTGCTTTTCTTAAAGACTCACTCATGGAGAAGAACTTCTTCTTGCCTTGGTAAAATGGAGGAGCTGAATGACTTCTTCCACTCTTCCTTCTTAACTCGTCTGTTATACCTTGATTTCCTGTATCAATCCATTTATGCGAGTCTCCATCCACCCTAGAGGAGAGCATAGCTCGTGGTATCAAATAATTATTATGATTTTCTTCACCATGAGAATGTACACGTGACAAATCATCTCCCTCATAATAGAATTCAGAAGGACCTGAACTGTAAATGTCCTGCAGATCATGAACCCCTATTCTGCCCATATCCTCCACAGAACAAGCATTAAAATTGAGATCAAACTTTGCAGAACTCGGGAACAAGCAATCCTCTTTTCCCAAATTGTGTAGGGAAGGAACCAGGAGATTATGTTTTCCAAAATTATGCGTGACACCAACTTCATCTTTAACGGAGGTTTCAATCCCATTTTCAGCAATATAAGGATCAGCATCTTGAAAACGGGTACCGAGCAAAGGAACTGGTAGCAGCGGACATGGATCTGAACTAAAAGGCTGCTGACTAGAACCACAATTTTCAGTCTGTTTAACAAAGGCAAGAAGATGATTGTCTTCATCTAGGACGTCCTTGCTTTGAGTTCTGCGCCTGGAGAAATTTTCAAAAAATAGCTCCTCGCCCCTAGGAAACCTTTGATCTAGGACCTGGTTAACAACATCAACTACTTCAAATTTAACACTGTAATCATCTTCACGGATATCTTGTTTAATTCCGTAATCACTTCTTTTAAAGTTAATATCTTCATCACTGTCAAAAGATGCTCCGTCATGTATCTGGCTTCTACGCGAAGAACAACTTTGCATAAATGGTTTCCTCCTGTCATGTGTCACATTTGAACTATAATCAATCTCAAGAGATTCCATAAACGAGGCTTCCTCTGATGATCTGCCAGCTACAATTGCTAGGCACTCATCCTCCCATCCTGAACATAACTGGCAGTCTGATCTATGACTGGAGCTAGCTGGAGAATTGAATTTGTTCTCCAGGAAATCATCCCCTATAGAGAAAACATTAGATGAAAAAGGCTGGGGAGAGCTTCTGGATTTCCCGTTCACACCCATTGTGCAATGACCAGTAGATCCATCAACTGACCGATTTGAATTTTCAGTCTGACAGAGAAATCTGGACTCAGGATCATGCTTTTCAGAAGCACTTCCCCACAGAATATTCTGCGGAGATTGAATCTCTCTCCTGACCGAGTACTCTTCGGTTAGTTTCTTTGGCTGCGGTGAAAGAAGCTCAAGTGTAGGATTGCAACTCCGAGCCCTGCCCCTCTTTTTCATGATCTCATGATTCACAGGCATATCTGAGAAGAGAAGCAGGGAGTGGAATAGCAAGAGATGAGGAGGATGCTTATTCTTATCTAGGTTTTCTAAAGCTGATTAAGAGAAAAGAAAGTGACAAAACTAGACGATACCATAACAATGAAATATTTTGCACCATCTGATGCATAAGTAATTCTGTCCCCCACCCCCACCCCCCCAATTTGGAGGTAGGTGGAAGCTACAGGGAAGGGAATGTGTGTGGGGTGGTCAAACCAACATGTACAGATAACATCAAGTATAATGAATCCTAAGTGGCGTTGCATAAGAATGTCTATAGTGCAATTGCTCTCACCAGATTTACTTTCTGCCCAGAGATTTGTGACAGTATCCTTAATAAAGGAAAGGACAGGGCTCCAATCCTTCAACAGTAAAATGAAGAAGCAACTGGTTATCAGAAGAGATTCTTGAAAAGCACATCAAAATAGCATTATTAGATGAACACAACCAGTATCAATGATACCTAAAGGAAATTAAACGCTGCACATCATTTTTGCAATTGGATTGTGCATCTAAAATGGAAGAAAAATGAACAAGTGACATAGTCTAAGACTAAGATAGACAAACAAAACCAGACCCCCCACCTACCCATCCACCCACCCCGCCCCTTTTTTTCTGGTGGTGATAACTGATACCTCAAGCCATTCCTCTCTTAACCTACATGGCACATAAACTCAATGAAGTAGATTGATGTAGCAAATTCTTTTTTTATTTTGAGCTTGGTAAGGTTGTATAAATGGAGCATAAAGATTGTGCCAAAATTACAAACAGTGCAGACCCTTTACAGTTACTGCAGGAAGCTGAAGAAATCCATCATCCTATCCACAGTATTAACATTTTCCGGTCTAAACCAAAAAGCTAAAAAGGAAATGCGTCTACGTAAATCAGACTGCAAAATTCATTTAAAGGAAAGTGGAAATGAATGGGTAAGCAAAAACCGGGAGAATTTGAAACTGTAAGAATTATCAGTCACAGATGCAGCAAACAAGTCATACTAAGAAATACAGCATTCTTCAGTAAGACAAATTTGTATGACATATCGTTGTTAACACTGACCTGTTTGGTTTTGCAACCAAAGAAGTTTAGAAACATGGTTTTGCACTGTTCTCCCACAACAATAAGGAGATTACTCTGTTCTCCAGAAACAGCCATGATGCCAGGGTCTTGCCTGTAGGGGGTCCTTTTTTTAACACTTTGAAATCCTATATGTTTAGTAGCGACTACTGGTGTTTATTTAGCAAACCTATTAATTTCGCCCATATTAAAGTCCCGAAAAATGGTTTAGTGATAATTTTTCAAAAAACAACCCCAACCAATACTGAAAAACAAACCCAAAAACCTGAACCTAATTCCATAAAGAATATATCCAAACACTCACATTAGATTTCCAAACCCCAAAGCAAAACAAAACCATAGACAGCAACGAACAATCTCACCTTAAATTCCACAGAGGCCTTTGATGGCTCCAAAGTTAAATCATAAAAAGATCTTGGGCAGTTTAGGTTCAACAAAAACAGTGGATACATCTGGGAGCTACTTCGCTGCTCAACATCAGAAACGTTGTCAAAGCTCATTGCTAAGTTATTGAGTAGTTTATGTATTGGTCCCTTGCAAACAAATCTTAAATTGATGTCTGCATTAGTGAAGGTCAAGGAAAACAAATTCACGGTAAAAGACAAGCATCCAATATAGTAATTGTCAACCAAAGATTAGTTTTTCTTTCTTTGGGCATGAAAATGTACTGAAATAAGTGGATACAGAAATATTGAAGGACCTGCAAATTAAGCAGTTCTAGTTAGGGGAAAAAGTGTAGAAAAGATAACTTATTACATCTCTTATCCATCAATTTGGCGGGATGTATATACCTTCATCGTGTAAACATCAGGACCTGAGATGTATCCAGAGAGGTTGAGTGAACCATCACTTGCATTCAATTTGTTTAGGGAGCTCAAATCCTGAAAACCAAACCCACTGGACAACAGCGGCAACGGAGAAGGAGAAGCACGCGTGCAAAGCAGGTCATCTTCACTGCATTCAAATCATCAAATGGAAAAAAAAATCTAAGGAAACAGACAGGAAATACCCTTTAGCAAGTGTAACAAAGAAAGACCTTTCAATATCAACAATTCTGAAGGAGACACTGGGATGCACAAGGGCGATTCTTAGCAGACACTCTTTCACGGAATGCAAGATCCTCTTTGGGCTTCCAGAAGATATATGCAAACCAAAGCCAATCAGGTCTGAGAAGAGCTTTAGAAATACATTATGCAAATCAATAACTTTGTTTTGTCTGAATTGCAAGAAAACTAGAAGTACCTGGAGAGCATTTGCTTCCTTCGAACTGGTTGGTTGTAAAATAAATCGCGAACAATGACTGCAAAAAGAAAAATGCCAAGAAATCTCGTTATTAGCAAACAGCAGTCAACTAACGTATCAAGTAAGCTTAGACACAATTACCTGTTGTACCAACATCTTGTCTATCATCATCAATTCCAAGGTACAAACACTTGCTGTCCTGTAAACAATGTTAAGAAAAAAGACCAAGTTAGTAGTTTTATACCTATCCTGATGGATACTACCAACTAAAAGTAAAAAATCTTTACCTTCAAAACCTTATGATATCCATTTGGCTTTCCGTGAGTTTTAGTAACAATTTCCAACAAAGAAACGTCAGAAATAGAGCTCAGAGCCTCTCCTTTAAAGCCAAAGCTTGCTGGGAAAGCATGCACATCATCCAAGTGTCTGTATTTTGATGTCACTGGCATAAAGCAAGCATTCAGACCATTGTAAGAATGGGCAGACAAAAAGGAAGCTTAACAGAAGATGAAAGAAATAGGTATATATACTATCTCCATAAGCTGAGCCAAAACTTCCTCATCACCAATATGTATGTTCCAGCTCAACTTCAGCTAAGATAATAATCGAAACTACAGCGGAACTCCAAAAGCATATTCCAATAGCCACCGACTTCATTAACTCCACAAGGAAGACCCACCTGATATGATCATAAGCATTTCCCAAGTCCAGCTTAGACACAATCCCAGCTTCATTCTTCCTCATTCTAGAAAGTATAAACACTCATCAGCTAACAATACTGCATCCTAAATTTGTCTGCCATTAACAAAAACCTTCCGTATCTCTGAGATGAAGCCAATTATTGTCTCCAATAATTTTGTTAGTACCTCGGCAGTAATTTAGCACCTAACTCTTTTCTTTTCAGGAATTAATCCTATGAAGGTTGAATACCAACTCTTCTGAAACACTCTCTGTCTCGTGAAAGTGCTACAATGCCTTCTTTACATCATCCTTCAAGATAGCCTAACATCTCTGATCGCCATAGTATAGCCATCTTGTCCAGAGGCATTGCCCTGCATGTTCTTAATTACCAGTTCAACTCCTCAGCAGAGAAAAGATCTCTACAGCTATTCCTTCTCTTCCTCTGATATCCCCTCAAGTTCTCTACATATCCATTCGATTCTTCGAGTCTCAATTTCTTGGAGTAGAGTTTCATAGAGACTTAAAGTCTCGCTTTACAGCCTCATCAAAGTTTCATATAAATAGCATCATACTACCTGCTCATCTCAAAAGTAGCATATCCATAGATTACTCAGATGAAAATGATCAAAAGTATCTGTCAGGTTGCTCAAATCATGAGTCACAGAATTTTTTAGACTGCCACAAACATGTGATTTGAGCAGGAGAAAAAGGGGGAGGAGACAAGACAGATTTTGTTTGTTCAGCCTTATTTTTTTTTCCGCGAAAAGAAGAAAGAATTTGGAGAAGCAAAGTGAAGGAATTCAAAAGAGGGATTCCAAGTGAAGAATGTGAACTGTGAAAAAAGAAGATATATGGGGAGTGTCTTGCATGATTATTCCATCAAGCATGTCCGGATTTAAAATAGAGTTTACAAGCAATCTCAAAAAGGAAAAGAAAATAAATTCCTACTCCTTATTACACGATTAATTCTAAATCTTTTCCATATTCACAAGGAACGGATTCTTACCATATTTACAATTTCCGAATATTAATATCCATAACAGATAGAAAAACTAGGATCTTAACCCAATTGTAACTAGAGAAAATGATAAAAAAATCAATCTACCAAATATAGGCATCAGCTGCATTAGTCATTACAGCAAATCCGACAATGTGTCCACCATGCAAATTAAAGATCATGATGATACCACTAAAAGTTTAGTTTCTATTTTATTTGAAGAACATTTGAAATCAAGTTTGCCCGATTACAAGTAAACCCACTAAAACGCGTATGCCAAAAGAAGCTAGTGAACACACAAACCGACAAACATCCAATCAGCAAAGTAACTATGCATGTGCCACCATTCAAGTTGTCAGGCTGAAAAAATTACGTACAGCAGCATCAATACAATAGAAAAGATTATGTCAGTCCAACATTTTGCAAAAAGATTACCATATCTTTCTCCTATCAGCACCACTCCGTCTCGTGAAACACCAGATCCTTCAAAAGACAGTACAATTTTACGTGATCAAGTAAAATAATAAATTGAGCAGGACTTTTCTGCAGATCAAAATGCATTACATCAATCAAAGAAACTAGTGTTTACCGTTGTCATCCACCTTAATGTAGCAGGTCCCAACACTAAGAGCAACATATACCTGGTAGTAACTGGGTTTAAGATCAATCTTGGAGTACTATTTATAAGAATAACAAACATAAAATAACAGCTGGTACGATTTGGCCAATAAAACAGTAAAAAGAGCAATAAAACAGTAAAAAGAAGAAGAAAGAAAGAAGGCTGCTGCAGAAAGTAAGAAGGAAAAGAAGAAGAAGCTAACTAGGGCACAGATAAAGTACATTCTCTCAATGATACTGCACTAAAAGGGATAATTACAATATATAGAGGACAAGAAAGGAAGATGCCTCATCTGAAACTTTCCCTAATTGGACACTAGGACCTTTAGTATATGGGGTAGGGAAATTACAGGGGTCAATGTGTAATTACAGAAACTATTAACTTAAAACTTAATAGGACTAAACTGACAATTATGAAACCTATTGTAAGCCTCTTTTAACTAACTTAACTAACGAGTACTGCTCTCTAGGCATCATGTACAATCGTCGCAAGCAACTCGTATCAGATCCCCCTGTTTAAATCTTCCTTGTCCTCGAGGAAGGAAAGTAGGAAATCTGGTCCTCAGAGAGTGATAATCTTCCCAAGTGGCCTGCTCTAGTGTAGTGTGTTTCCATTGTACCAACACTTGGGTAATTGCCGGGTCCCCTTCTGCACTAAACGTCTGTCCAAAATTTTGTGCGGTTGAGGACAATATAGGCTGGCTATACAGAAGACTGGGAACACTTGGGTAATTGCCGGATTCCCCTTCTGCACTAAACGTCTGTCCAAAATTTGGTGCGATTGAGGACAATATGGGCTGGCTATACAGAAGACCGGAGGGTGGGAAATCTTTTCTGGCAACTTGTGGCATGGTTTAAGTTGGGAAACATGGAATGTGGGGTGGATGAAAAGTTGTGTAGGCGGTGAGAGCTTGTAAGCGACCATTCCAATTTTTTGTACAATTTGATAGGGGCCATAGTATTTTGCTGATAGTTTTGAAAAGTGGGTGCCTGATACTGTGATTTGCCTGTAGGGTTGTATTTTAAGGTACAACCAATCTCCTTCCTTGAACTGTCGATCTGACCTATGCTTGTTAGCTTGAGCGGTTATCCTTTGTTGAGCCCTTTGTATATAAACTTCAGCAGTTGATACTTGAGTTCTCAAGTGAGCAAGCTTTTGTCGACCTCTTCCATGACTAAATCTCCTGCTATGTAAGGTAAGTGCAGTGGGGTGGGGGTGGGGTGGGGGGGGGGGTTGACCAGACAAAGCCTCATAGGGAGGGGTCCGGGTAGAGGAGTGAAATGAGGTGTTGTACCATCATTCAGTAGCTGCTAGGTAGAGAAACCAGTCCTTAAGTGAGTCAGAACAAAAGCACCTGAGATAGGTCTCTAAGCACCTGTTGACCACCTCGGTTTGACCATCTGATTGTGGGTGATATGCTGTAGAAGTGCTGAGTGTGACCCCATGCATGGAGAAGAGTTCTTGCCACAGCTTGCTAGTAAAGATTGGGTCTCTATCTATGACTATGTCTTCTTGCATCCCATGCAACTTAAAAACATGATCCATAAACAGCTTGGCAATGTCACTAGCTGAACAAGGGTGTGAGACTCCTATAAAGTGGGCATATTTATTAACCTGTCCACTACTACCCAAATAACAGATTTACCATTGGATTTTGGTAATCCTTCGATGAAGTCCATGCTTATGTCACATTGCTTGACATGAGACTGAACATCCTCTTTAAGACCCTTCCAATAAAAAAGGGCAGCAATCCTCCTGTAGGTGTGATCAATACCTGAATGACCCCCATGAATGGAGTTGTGCCAAAGTTGTATGATGTCTTGCCTTAGCTGACTATTTGGCCCTACCACTAGCTTCCCATTTCTTCTTAGTTGCTCATGAACAAATGTATAGCCATTTGATTCAACAGACCCTTGCTTAAGCTGGTCAATTAGTGCCATGAGCTCAGCGTCAAGGGACCAGCTATGAATGAGGCTAACAAGTTAGTCTTGACAATAGACAAAGTTAGGGCAGCCAATTCTACTAAGGGTAACCTTGACAAGGCATCTGTTGCCTTGTTCTCCTTTCCCTTCTTATACTCGATTATAAAGTCATACTGCATCAGTTTGGTGATCCACTTGAGTTGAGAGCATGTATGCAGTTTTTGTTTTAACAGGAATTTAAGAGCCTTTTGGTCAGTTTTCACAATGAAGGACCTTCCTGTTAGATATTGAGTCCACTTTGTTACAGCCATCACGAATGCTAGGAGCTCCTTGTCATATACAGATAGGGATTGATGCTGGACTAACAGTCCTTTGCTTAGGTATGCAACTGGCTAACCCTGTTGCATGAGGATAGCACCAATTCACAAACTACAAGTATCAGTCTCCACCGCAAAGGGAAGTGAGAAATCAGGAAGGGCCAGTACAGGAGCAGATGTTAAGGCCTCCTTCAATTTGTTGAATGTTGCAGTGGCTTCATCAAACCAGTGGAAGTTGTCTTTTTTCAGCAGATTAGTAAGTGGCTTGCTCAGAACACCATAACCCTTAATGAACCTTCTATAGTATCCTGCTAGGCCTAGGAAACCCCTTAACTGTTTAAGGTTAGCAGGCAGGGGTCATGTTTGGAATTTTTTGGATCAGTAGCCACACCTGCAGCTGATATGTAATGACCTAAATACTCAATCATGTCAGTTGCAAAAACACACTTGCTCCCCTTGGCAAAGGGCTGGTGTTGCACCAGTAGATCAAAAGTTGTTCTGAGGTGTTGGAGGTGGTCCTCAAGGCTCTTGCTGAATACCAGGATGTCATAAAAAATAACAGGATGAACTTCCTCATATAGGCTTTAAAAATATGGTTCATTGGCCCCTGAAAGCTTGAGGGTGCATTAGTTAAGCCAAAGGGCATAACTAAGTACTCATAGTTGCCTGTATAAGTTCTAAAGGATGTCTTGTGGATGTCTGAGGGTGCCAAACTGATCTGGTGATAACCAGCCCTCAGATCTATCTTAGAGTAGATCTTGGACCCTCCCAACTCATCCAATAGCTCTTCAATAAGTGGAATGGGGAACCTGTCCTTGATAGTGACTTTATTTAGAGCCTTGTAGTCCACACATAACCTCCAAGAACCATCCTTCTTGTTTACTAGGACTACAGGTGAGGCATATGAACTAGAGCTGTATTGAATGAGACCATGGTTCAGCAATTTTTGTGTCGTTTCCTCTATAACACTTTTTCTGAATTAGAGGGATGTGATGATCAAATACCCCCTTGAAGGTGGCAGTTGATTAGGTTCTTCAAACAGCTCCTTGTACCCTTCCAACAGCTCTTGTATTTCCATAGGGGGCTCCTGTTGCACTGGGCCCAACTCATTCTCATTGTTCTCCTCCTAACAAACCTTAATCATAAAAATTTGTGCAGTGTTGGCTGAGATGTTGTTGAGGGTCTTAGCATGTAGTGTCTTGAAAGAGGGGGAAATGCCTTGCAGGGTAGATTTACCCTTATATGAGAACTTCATCTAGAGCTTGGGCAAAGTTAACCTGGATATCCCTAGTTTACACAACTATTGGATACCTAGGACCACATCACAGCTGCCTATAGGTAGGACTAAAAAATCATCAGTATACACCATCCCTTGCATCAGCCATGTAAACTCCTTGTTGCCCTTCACAAAAGGGATTACCTTTCCATCAGCCACTGACACATCCTGTGGAATCATCTGTATACCTTACATCCAAGCCTTCTAGCTGTCTGTTCACTAATGAAATTATGAGTGGAACCATTGTCAATGAGGACATTAATAGGTTTCTGCTCAGTGAAACCTTGCATTCTCAATGTCCTATACCCCTTAGAGACATTCACGGCCTTTAATGATATATCATAGTTCTCAATGGTCTCTTCCACAGATTCTTGTTTCTCACTGAGTTCCTCAAGCTCAGAGTCTTCTTGCACCAACTCTGAGCCTTCTTCAAGCTCCATTGAATACAAGTGCCTCTTGGCCCTGCATTTGTGCCCTGGGGTGAACTTTTCATCACAAAAGAAACAGAGCCCATTGACCCTTTTTTCATCCGTTTCAGCTGGTGTCAGCCTCCTTCTCCTATTAGTATCCAAGTTTGCAGCAGCAGGTTTATGATAAGTCATTTGGCTTCCTTTTGGTAGGCCGTTGGTTTCCCTGAAAGGGGAATGGTTTGGTTGTGCTTGAGGATGATATAGTTCCCTTGATTGCCTTGCATTGTGCAGAAAAGTTGGCTTCCTGCAGCCTAGCTAAGTAGTAGGCCTGTGGAAGGCTTGTAGGATTGCCTACCTTGACTACATTCCTAAGCTCAGGCTTCAAGTTGTTAAGGAAAAAGCTGATGGCATGCTCAGTAAATAAGTTAATCCTCGTCATCACACTTACAAAGGCCTTCTGATAGTCCTTCACTGACCCTGTATGTTTGATATTCATCAGGTCTATCATGGGGTCTGAATACTCAGCCCCAAAACTGTCACAAAAAGGGCCCATATATACTCCTCCCAAGTAGGTAAAGGCATCTGACCCCGGCTCCTCATGTAACCTAGGTGCCATTGAAGGGAATCTCCCTCAAAATATAATGAAACTAACTTCATCCTTTGTTGTATAGACATATCCTCAACTGCAAAAATCTTCTCTACCTTGTAGAGCCAAGTTCTTAGGTCCTCCCCATCAAACCTTGGGAATTCAACCTTGGTGTATTTGGTATATGGTATATTAGGGAGGGAGATCTGGTCACCACTATGGTTTGGTATCTGGTTAGAGACATTAACATAGTAGGGATACTGAGGGGGAGTGGGAATGTATGGGGTAGGGTGGTATAGAGGAGGGGGCATGTGACTAGGCTGAGAATAGATAGAGTTTGAAAAGAAGGATGTTGATTATAAGGCAGGTAGGGTGGTATTACTCCCATAGTTCCCTGACTCCAATTCACTGTGGGTATAGGTCCTTAGACCAAGAGGTGGACCTGGGAAGTTTAAGGGCTGTAAGGTAGTAGATCTAGGATGTGGATTGTGGAGAAGGGAGGTTTGGTGGCACATAGAGTGGGGGTGGAGGCATAGAAGTGATGTTGTTCACAGTTGGTATCAGAGGTTATACCGGTGGTGGTGGTTGAGCTACATTAGAGTAAGTAAGGTCAGGGTTTGCACCACTAGTTAAGACGTTAGCAGCAGAAGGTTTGGGGTTCTGGATAGAGGAAGTAACAGGCAAGGTGAGAGCATTTGTGGGTGTCACATTAGTGTTACTAGCACTAGGAGTCGCTAATAAGTATAACTCACCTTCTTTCAGTGATGCCTTCTTGTCTCTCTCAGGTCGTTTACCCCCAAGGATAACCTCGTTAAGGACCTCCCTTAGCTCGATCAAGGAGTCCTCTTGCTGCCTGTTGCTCAGCTCTTGAGCAGATTCCAACTGCTCTTGGCGAGCTGAGAACTTTGACATCTCAGCAGAGATTTTGTGTAGGGTGCTCATGACTTCATTCATCTCGCTTGCCATAATCACAGAGCCAAGAAAGTCCTCTGATACCACTGGTACGCTTTGGCAAAAAAAACAGTACAAAGAGCAATAAAACGGTAGAAAGGAAGAAAGAAAGAAGGCTGCTGCAGAAAGTAAGAAGGAAAAGAAGAAGAAGCTAACTAGGGCAAAGATAAAGTATATTCTCTCAATGATACTGCACTAAAAGGGATAATTACAATATATAGAGGACAAGAAAAGAAAATGCCTCATCTTACACTTTCCCTAATTGGACACTAGGACCTTTAGTATATGGGTAGGGAAATTACAGGCTGTGTAATTACAAAAACTATTAACTTAAAACTTAATAGGACTAAACTGACAATTATGAAACCTATTGTAAGCCTCTTCTTAACTAACTTAACAAACGAGTACTGCTCTGTAGGCATCATGTATAATCGTCGCAAGCAACTCGTATCAACAGCCCTATGAGGAAATAAATCTCATGAAAAGAAAAGGAGTTGTGATATCAGGATGGAACACATACTAACAGGAGAAAGACGTATCAATTTTCATACAAAAGGATCATCCCATTACTGGGAAATTTCAAGACTCGGTCAAGTTGTTAGAACGTAAAGCATATGTCATTGTCATCTGCGGTAACAAACGAAGGAAGGTAAAATTCATTCAAGTAATGAAGTGCCTCGCCGGGCACTGCCTTTTGTCCCAGAAACTCGCAAATTCGCATGTGCAATTAGTCTACGCAATTAAAATTGGATAAAAGTACAACTTGCCAGCATTAGTTCACTTACCTATGATATTCTCAACCCAGCCTCTAATGATCCTCAAATCATTAACAAACTCAAAAAAGAAAAAACATATACTACCCCCATTATCTTGTAAGGCACAACTTTAAGAATCAATCGACCTCGAAAGATCTAGACCCCGTAAAGGAGAAGGACAGGTGAGGGCATTTATGAAAATCTGGCCAAATCGCTACTTTTTATAATTATAGTTACTTAGTTTCTTGAAAAAGTTGTGTGACTGGGACCTTTAAAAACAACTCCACAACTTTCCATTCAATACCTTGCAAAATCATAAAGAGTATTGAAACATTGAAAGGGTAAATGGGAGTACCTTGGTAGCACCAGCATCAAGGCTGTTGAAAACCAACTCCTCAACAACCCTTGTGAAATCATACAATATAAACCCTGATCTAATTGAGCTCCGAATACCCTCAGGCAATCGCTTAATGCTTCCCATATCCCTAAAGAAAATAAAAAATGTATTCTTGAATATGCTTTACATGAGCTGTCGGAACGCCAGCCTTTTTTTTATTTAAAAAAAAGATTTCTTGAATTTCCTTAAAATGTGCATGCAGCAATGTGAATGCCAATATAATCGTAAAACCCTACTATTTTTTTAATTTCCTTATAATATTCAAGAATGCCTGTGTAATTTTCAAAACCGAACGAGCTCTGGAACTTTTTCAATTATGCAAGTAAAATGCCAAGATAATGGTAAGAACAGTAGAATTACCTGAGAAAAGAAATTGGCGGGAAAATTGAATCAGGGTTTAGGGTTTTGATCGGACATCGTCAGTGAAACAGTTATGAGAAACAACTCGGTGGAATATGCTATGCTGCGCCGGTAGGGTACCAAGTTCGGGTTTTTCAGTTGAGCGGGCTTTTATAATTTGAAAGCAAGGTGAAGGTAGGCGATGGGTTACGGTATAAGATGGTGGTGAAAGGGCGCAAATTTCTAAAATGCGCTGGTGGTATTTCGATGAAGTGTCGGCGTAAACCTCATCTACTGTATATTTAATTTTATATTTTATATTGCTTAATAGCAATCCTTTTCAAGAACGAGAGGGGTGTACTCTCACTTTAATCTTTATTATATATTCTACAATGACTAAATTGTTTTATTTAGTGCAATTTGCAAATATTGACGCCTAAGATAATTACTTATGTGCGTTGTAATATGTATTGACCAACTCTTACGTCTCTAACCTCAATATAAACTTTCAAAATATTTAAGATTTCTCTACTTTTATGAAATTTTTGTAGCTTATAAAAATAATTTATTTTAAAAACTTGTACATAACATCTTCTTTAGTTAACCTTCAATCATTATATAGTTACTATGTGAAATCTATTACGCTTTGATCACAAAAACTGATTTTAAAATTAAACAATTAAATTATATTTTTTGAACCACTAACATCGATTGATTCAGATCATTGAAAAGGTAAATACTAAAAAAGCAAATAACACAGAATTCAATTAAGCAGTAGAGCAAGAGATTCTTCTCAATTTCTAATTTCGAACAATTTCCCAAAAGCCAAAGAGATCAAATTACATAATAACTGAAAAAGTTATATTTATTATAAATAGAATTTTATTTATGGTGAATGTCTATATTTAGAAAGATTTTAGTGTTTATTACTTTGTGGCTAAGTCATCTTCTTCTTATACATAGAGGTTCTATTCCATTATAATTCATCCAATATCAATAATAATTCTCTCTCTCTACTTTGCTCTGCAATATTTTCTTCTTCTTCTTTTATTATTTTATAACACGTTATCAGCACGAGACTCTAACTAATTGAGTCAAAGCTTTGGGATTGAGCATTATGATTGTCAATTGTTCCATGAACTTCTTTCATGATTAAATTATAGATGTAAAGTAAGTATTTTGCCGTATTTTTCTCTTTTATTCTATACTTTAATTTTAAATACAAGTAAAGACAATAAATTTGATTATAACTCTAATGGAGTTTGAAAGAAATTATAACCACCTAAAGTAGTAAAACTTTTATGCATTGCCATGATTAAATTGATGTATGATTGTGGGCAAAGAATTAAAACTCCGTCCCATTGAATTGCTCCATTCTCATTCCCTTAAGAGAATGTGATAGCAGTATGTGATAAGTCTGAAATAAGACAAAATTTATTACCGTGAAGGTATCAATAAATGTGGACGTGGCAATAGACGAAACTATAATCGTCATCATTGTGATAATGAGAATAATAAGAATTCTCAAAATAGTCTCTTACTCTGTGAAAGTAATATTTATCATTGATTTGACATGAGATTTTATAAAGCACATATAGATGATTATGGTCCATTCATGATGTGAATGTGACAACATCTGATTTATAAATACATATTCATTCTTGGAAGAATATGAACGTACTAATGGTAGTGAATATACCACACTCACCTCTAGAAGGAGGTTAGAGATGATATAAAAAAATAATATCATTATTATGGCATGAATGGTCATTATTCATGTACCTATTGTACGCCAAAATATTTTGGCAATGTGATTATTAAAAGACAACAATAATGCAAGAAACATATCTTGCACATAATTTTGACCATGATCATAATGGTATAACTTTCTCCTTGAAAGAGATATATGACCATATGAATATTGATGAATATGTAGTAGTACAAAATTAATTGAGAGCTCTGGAAGAGCCATTTATACTATTTTGGAGAAACACAATTGATTACCAATAAGGTATTGTGTTGTAGTAAGTCTCAAAGAAACTTATTCAGTTTCCAAATTACACGCGAAAACGGCTGATTATATTGAGACTATAAATAAAGGAAAGATTTAATATCTTCTATTCCTTCAACTTGTAGCGGGATAATATGTATGTGAAAAGCTACCCGATTTATTCTCCAATTTGTACTACACAAATAAAAGAATACCATAATAAAGTGGATGTTTATTGATAGAAAAACCCATATCATAATAAACCTGGAGTTTATTGATAATTGCACATATCATGGTGTAAACCTCAACTTATCAATATTGATAATTTAATTAGTTGGCATAATCAGTTTAGCCATATCAATTTAAGTATGACGTGCAAAAATAAAAGAGAATTCACATGGGTTAAATATTAAAGAATTATAAAGTTCTTTATAAATTTTCTCTTATGTTGATTGTTCTCACTATTTAATTTACCAATTAAAATTGGGACTGAATCCCATAAATGCCGAAAATATTAAAGGTGAATGTGGGCTCATTCAGTTTCCATGTATACCACATAAGATGCATCTATGAGATTGTTACATATGCGATTATTATTAACTCGCAACATGGTATTTTGCGAGGTAACTAGCTCAATAGTTTAATTTCGAGCATAATTTCCGGATTTTCTATTTAAGAAGTTCATCTTGATATGTTGGTTTACATCACAGCTGGTTTAGCAAAATAATTTATTGAGTGCCTCCACTTAATAGCTAAAATATTGCTTATGAGAACAAAGTTATCTATACCAGTTTGATATACGTTATATACGACAATATATTATATTCTCCCCTCACAAGTGGTTCAGAGTCAGGAACCAAATAGTTCCATCTTATTATTATTGATGTGCGGTGTATATTGGTTAACACCATAACACACAAAAATGGATTCTCAAAGTTGAGGAAACAAGTTGCTTTTTCTAACATGAGAGGGGAAATGATAAACAGTTGAGAAAAAGTTAGGTAGAACGGATTATCATTTGTATATATAGATCCTCGAATATAATAATATGAACTTGAAGTTCATAAAAAAGATAATGTGTTTGCAATATATTGTAAAGCATGACACACACATTTGCTGACCCAAAGAAAGTAACTATATTTCATTGCAAATGCTCATATTAAGTCCTAGAAGGACAAAGTCTGGTACGCTTAAAGCATATATACAAACCGGTTTCAAATAAAACTTCTTGATAAAGAAAATAAGCAAATGATCAAACTAATCATAATAAGGAGGCAAGTGATCTATAAGATCACTATCGACGCCCTCCTTTTTCTTTCTCGAGGGAAAGAGGAATCGGGCTTGCGACATTATAGGTGGAATGACTCTTTTATCCCCTTTTGGGGGAATTTGGGCCATGGAGTTTGAAGAGTCGCCACCTAATGATTATAGTGCATTATGACACTTTTTGAGAAAAGGAGAAGGATTTGGAGGAAAATAAGAATTTGGGTAACGGCTTGAGATTATCTCGAGGGGAAGGTGTTACGCACACCTCAAGATCCACTAGTGTGGTTCCTGGCCTTGCTTAGTTGTGACTTTAAGAAGAATGGAAACAAACAAGCAAAGTTTGCGCATAAGAAATGCAAGCAAGTTGACAATTTTGAAAGAACGATGGCACAAGTAAAAGGAAATTTTAGTTTAAAGAAAACCTTTAAATAAAGTAAAGAGGGTCCTAGGTTTAACTATAATATAGATCATTCGATGCAATATCCCACACATGTTCCCAAAGAGGGGTCGCCTTATGATATTAGTGCATCGTCATCATCTACATATTCTACCCTTCCCACTCCGTTAAGGTATTTTAAACGTCTTTAGTCTCGTTTACATATTGCATGCTAGTACCCGTTCTGACCTATCAGTCCCGGGGTATTTGGACTTCTAATCCTAGAAGGGGAGAAAGGGGATGAGGGCATAAACAAATAGCACATTACCCTGAATAAACAAACACACAAAGGCTGCACATAAAACCCCTTAAGCCATATAACAATTAGTTTAGCATGACCTGCAATTACTGATTCGGTCTCAATATTAAACTGATAGTGGACAGATTAATTTAACACATAGAGTTGGATAATAAGTGTACTTTGAGCCCCTCGGGTCCGGTTTGTTAGAAATCAAAGTATTTTAGGCGAATGATTTAGAAAATACTGATTTCAGAAAATGTAGTCAGTCGCAGAAGAGTTTTAAAAGAAAGTATAGATTGCAGTAAGTCCATAAACAGATTTTGAAAGCATCAGACTGTTTGGGTGAAAATGCAGAAGAGTTATACAAGAGTTTCAAAGGCAGGAGTATTTTGAGAAAAGAGTTGGTTGCAGGATTGTTTTAAAGGCAGTTTCAAAGATTGATTAAAATGCTTAGGCAGAACTACTTTAAAAAGACTGTTCATGGAAAAGAATGGATATTTGTAGAGTTTGAAAGCACACATGGTTTACAAAAAAGTTTGTTGAAAAATATTACTAAAACGTTAAGAATCAATTGATAGACTGCTATTACTTAAACGGGTCAGGCAAGTTGTTATTAATCATATAGGCATGACATCTACGTTTTGATTTTTAAAGGGGGTTGTTTAAAGCATTGATAAAAATGAACGTAATTATCATACAGTTTTCCTAACGCATATGCAATTTCTATAGACATGATCTCTATTATGCTTGCAATACAAAATCTTATATGCATGATTTCTGAATGGTATGCAATGTTAAAGTCCTATAGGCATAGTATCTAGGTGATTTGCAATATTGAAATCCTATAGGCATGATTTCTAAGTGATTTAAAATATTGAAATCTTATAGGCATGATTTGTACCCCTTTTTGACTTATGCAGGAAACTAAATCCCCTCCCACACCCTTTTACTAATATTCCCCAACTCTTTTACAAAGTTATTACAAAAAATGGAAGGGAAAGACTAAAAAAATAAATACATCAAAACTAAAAACGGACTCGAGGAAGCCCAAAGCAACATTAATGTCCAACACATGTATTTTACCAAATCCGGGCTCCAGATTCCAAGGCCTTCTCTTAGAGTGTTTCAAAGTTCCAAGGGCTTTCAGGAAGCCCAGGCAATGCTTACACCCTAAAGAATGAATAAAGTAGTGCAATGTGTGGAATTACCAGCCCTTAGGCATCCAAGTTCAGAGGGAACTCTAGGGTCTCTAAGCATGGCTTACCATAGGGGGGTAGGACTTAAAGAACTAAGAACAAGTGTAAATTGAGGGGATTAGAGGAAGACCAAAGCAAAGGATGGTCATACCAATTCATGGGTGGGACTGGCACACCCCTGATCCTTTACTTGATTCAAACAAATAAAAGACCAGACTTTCAGAAGTCAGACAGGGGTTTGAGTGGTGATTAGGACACTACCAGACCGTAGTCCAGGCTCAACACATAAAAGGGGTTAGGGAAATGGGATTGATTTGAGTGGAGGTTCAGAAGAACCTGATCCCAAGTAAAGGATAGCAATGAGATGCTACCTCAGCCTTGGACATTCTCACATACAAGGGGGATTGAAGGGAAAAGGGAACACATGAAAGCAAACATCAAGGAGAGATAAGAAAAACATAACAGCAGCAGTATGCAAAAAGGTATAATAGACTAGTGTATAGTCATTTAGTACCAGAAAATATGTAGTTGAGGGGTCATGTAGAAGGGAGAAGTAAACACATAGTTTTAGACAATAATATTTAAATGGTGGAGACCTACCGGTTGCAAGTATCGAACAACGGAACAAGCAAATAGAGTTCTATAGTTTAGCCTTGGCTTTTAGCCGGCTGCACACAAACAACACCACAAGTAGCAGAAAAGAAGAAGAGAGAGTTTAGTGTATGTGTTGAACTGAATTTGTTCTTGTCTTTTGAAGAAGAGGAGTGCGGTATTTATAGTTTGAAAATAAGTAGGGAATAAGGCAAGGAAATAAGTATAGGAACTGAATATCAATTGAGATTAAATCACAAAATACTTCCTTTAATTAAGGAATTCAAATTCAATCGGCGATAGTTATTTAAGGAAAGAAAAATCAAACAAAAAGTTTGTGTAAAGTAGACAATTAGGGGTAAATACATAAAAAGTTTTAATTGAGGGAAGAAATTTTGAAATATACGGTTAAACAAATAAGTTAAAAACCAGTCAGTACCAAATAAATCAAGGAATCAGAGATTTGCAACTAGGGAAAATGTTTTACCTAAGGAGAATCAATAGAAATCAATCAACCCCCAAAACAAAAGAGATTCTAATTCAAACGTAATTTGAAAAACCCTTTTAAAGAAAGATTAACACATATAAAAGTGGTTGTCATGCTAATTAGAGGGGTCTAGTATATATAAAATCATACGCAAAAAAAAGATTCAAACTCAGTACATGGGTTCATAGTGAGTTTGAGAGAGTCCGGGAACAAATAGAACCCTATTCCGAACACACAAAGCAACATCGTCGAAAACCCCCAAATCTTAGGGATTTCGGCTTGAATCAAATGCAAAGAAGAGGAGGCAAGCAGATACAGTAGGAGTTTTAGTGCAAACATAGTAAAATACAATGAGATTATAAGAAACAGTAGAGGAAAACACGATTAAGTAGGCACAACAAGAACGCTTAATGAACATGGTTGAAAAATGCAGTAGACGAATCAAATTAGGTCATAGTGGAAGGCAAATAGCAGAACATAGCATACAAACATCTGGTTGAACTTGGGAGGTTTGTACCCCTCCGGAAGCTCAACATCTGGTTGAACACTGAGATCTTCGTAATTCAGCCCTTCAACACCTTTGTTATCTTCGAAACCTTGGACCCGGCTAGTCAACTTCTTGATCTCAGCGGCCAAATTCGGAATAAGGGAACTCTTGTCCTCTGCCTCGACTGCACTGGTGATAGGCGGACTGTAATGCGGCATAGTGTCTACAACGATTGGGATGTTATGGTTTTTTGTGGTGTTTTCTCGTTCAGGAATGTGCAGTGGAGTGTTACGAGTGGGTTGCATTGGAGGTTATGGGATGTTTTGTGGTGGTGCATGGTTCTGGGTGTTAACATCGGGCGCGACAAGAGTGATTGACAGGCTTTACAGGTTTGGTCCAATTCCTCTCGGAATCTCAGCAAATTTTTCTCTAGATAAGCAGCAGTCTCTTTGGTGATTGCAGCATTCTGGGAAGTTTCTTCAAGTTCCTTTCTAGCGCTTGCATCTCCCATTTTGCCTTTGTTCCTGTTTATAGTAGGACTTAGAGGAGGAGGAGGTGGAGGACCCTTGGATCTTGTGGAGTACGCTGATGGTGCCAGAATTCACGAAGTAACCTTTGGGGAGGGAAATAAAAATAAAAGAAAAAACAAAAAAAGGTAAAAAGTTAGTGCGGATTCTGATAAATAATATTGCAATATTTAAACACACATTGTGCGGCAATATAAATCGCTTCCTAATTTGGGTCCCTCGTTGTGCCCGAGGTAGGCCTAGCGACAAATAAATTTTGAAAAAATTATAACGCTAAATGCCTCATTTTATTGATGAAAACAAAATGAGTCTAAAACAACTAAATGATAAAGACGTTACTAATGACCAGTGGCCTTATTACAAAAAAGAGCAGAATAGTAAAACTCCTAACTACTTGGTCCCATAAGGACCTTCCCCAGATTTGGTATTCTTGCCTCCGTCGTATAGCTGCATCAACTCGCGCATTCCTAATAGTAGGTAGGCTCGAGCCAGATGTCTGCCTGCGCTCCCCTTAGCATTCTGATAGTCTTCGATCCTTTTTAAGAAATTCCCTTCCAACTCCACTAGACCTTTCTCCAGATACCCTAAATGGTTGTTGGCGTTGACAGCCATATCCTTCCACTTGTTGATTAGCTTCTCGTGGGCTTCCTGTATTTCCCGATGTTCGTTATCACATTCTCTCATCCTCTTGCACAGTTGATTGTATTTGACTTGTGCTTCAGTTTTCTCGTGAATAATCTTGTGACCGTGGATGAACCCTGGACGACCCAAACCAATGTGATCATCTTCCAACCAACCTGTATAGTGCGGCACACACCCGACATGATACCTGTATGGTACAATAGACTCCTTCCTTAGAACGAGGTTGCAATGCCACATATGCTGAGCGTGACACCTGTGCGGGCTATCATCATCTTGAAAGTCAGCCCTGAAATGACTCGTTTTCTCTATCCTGGGTATGATTTGTTTCCTTCCGGCTTGTTTCATGACTCGGAGGGGGACGTAAGGATGAGTTCCCCTCAGGCCAATGAGTATGAGGGATGGCGCGTCTAGAGAACAGACAATGAACTCCCCTGTTGGGAACCACTCGAACATCCACTGAATTTGCTCTTCTTTGAGATTCTCGAACAACTCTACCCATCCACTGGCGTCCTCTGGGTGAGCGAGCATGTTGGGAATGAAGTTTATTCGCTTTGGGTGATGCAAAGCAATATGGTCATCCCAATCCCTGCGTATGATTTCCTGTCTGTAGTTGCCTTTCTAAAGGTGTTCTATGAGCCATAGTTGTTTGAAGTAGCAAATTACAACCCTCGAAATGTGGAGCCTCTTGTTAAACACTTTCCCAAGGCTCGATAGATTTCAGCAAGGATCATAGGTACTATGCTGAAGGACTGCTCATCGATCCCTTCCATTGAAGTCTTGGTAACCATGGCTAGTTTGGTATGGATCCTAGCCTTCTTCATTGGGAAAATTACCATGCCCAACAAACAAAAAATGAACACAAACACCCTTCTATGTATATGTCCCAAAGAGTTGAGGGCAAATTCGTCCATGTAGGTGCGATAGGACTTACTGTGGCCATATCTCTCGTATAAGAAGTCGAATGGTATGTAGGAGTCCTTCAAGCAAGAAAGTTCGGGATTTTTCTTGAGTCCCGCCATCTTAAGAAATCCTCTACTTTTGCGATTCTCCGGCATAAGCAAACCCGGAGTTTCCCAAGGGATACCAGCTAGGCCCCCTATTTCTTCTAGCAAAAGGGTCATTTCCAAGTCCCCGAAATGAAACACTGACCGATCACCATCCTAGAACAATGTGGTAGACTCAAAGATATTGTTGTTGGGTTGGATTTCCAGAAGTGAGGGCAAATTCCCTAAGTACTTGAGGATGAGGGTTTGATCACTGCTATGAAGATCTTCCTACCAGCTTAGAAACCTTGGGTGGATGTTGGAAACCATACCGAATCTGGGGACCTCGTGCCTCATTTTCTACAAAATAAAGTGTTAGGCCCTTAACCCCACCGGACTCGACTATTTAAATCAATAATTAGCAAAAGGCATTTGGTTCTCCAAATAAATGCATATAACGTGAAGGTGTCCGTTTGGGTTTCAAGAAACCGATGGACTTTGGTTTGGGCTGTCTTAATGAGTCATCATGCAGACAATATAACTGACTCGGCTAGGCTTGACCATGATGCATGAACATTTTAATGGAATAAAGTTTCTACTTTTGAAGTGCTAGACAGGGTACCCTTGAGCGGACAACTCAAGAGGGAAAGGCACGGAACCGTCGACTACATCGTTGATCGACTGGTTTTACCGCAAATATGCCTTTGCCACATTTAGGGATTTAGAATATTGGAAGGGCACAACCACTCATTACCAGCGTTGCAATATGATTTGTTTTGGCACGAATGGAATATGATGCTGAGAGATGCAATTACAATAATGAAACAAATTAAATGCATTTTCACGTTCATAAGATATATGGTTACATTGATTGCTCGAATTTACAACAATATTGAAATAATAAAAGCAGTAAAGAAAGCAGTTAAAGGAAAGAAAAGACATGAAGAGACAAGTTAGTAGTTGTGATAAAATAATCAAGGAAAGGAAGTAAATGCGATTAAGTAAGCAGTAAAGTCACAAAAGCAAGTAATGGTAAAAGCCTAGAAGAATCCCTAGTGGAGTCGCCATGCTGTCGACACCCCCCTTTTATCTCTCGAGGGAAAGAGGAATCGGGTTTGCAACCTTATGGGTGGAATGACTCTTTTATCCCATTTTGGGAGAATTTGGGCTATGGAGTTTGAAGAGTCGCCACCTAATGATTATAGTCCATTAGGACACTTTTTGAGAAAAGGAGAAGGATTTGGAGGAAAACCAGAGTTTGGGTAAGGGCTTGAGATTATCTCAAGGGGAAGGTGTTACACACCCCTCAAGATCCACTATTGTTGTTTCCGGCCTTGCTTAGTTGTGACTTTAAGAAGAATGGAAATAGAAAACCAAAGTTTGCACATAAGAAATGCAAGCAAGTTGACAATTTTGTAAGAAGGGTGTGACAAGTAAAAGGGAATTTTAGTTTAACGAAATTTTTTAAATAAAGTAAAGAGGGTCCTAGGTTTAACTATAATGTGGATCATTCGATGCAATATCCCGCACATGTTCCCAAAGAGGGGTCGCCTTATGATATTAGCGCATCGTCATCATCTCCATATTCTACCCTTACCACCCCGTTAAGGTATTTAAATGCGTTTAGTCTCATTTACTTATTGCATGCTAGTACACGTCCCGACCTATCAGTCCCGGGGTATTTGGACTTCTAATCATAGAAGGGGAGAAAGGGGATGAGGGCATATATGGAGTTTAAAGATAAAAAATGCTAAGGCGTCAATAAAATACAAATAGCATATAAGGGAAATAAACAAACACACAAAGGCTGCACATAAAACCCCTTAAGCCATTCAACAATAAGTTTATCATGACTTGCAATTACTGATTTGGTCTCAAGATTAAACTAACATTGGACAGATTAGTTTACACATAGAGTTGGATAATAAGTCTACTTTGAGCCCCTCGGGTCCGGTTTATTAGAAATCAAAGTATTTTAGGTGAATGATTTAGAAAATACTGATTTCAGAAAAGGTAGTTAGTCGCAGAAGAGTTTTAAAGGAAAGTATATATTGTTGTAAGTCCAAAACAGATTTTGAAATCATCGGATTGTTTGAGTGAAAATGCGGAAGAGTTATACAAGAGTTTCGAAGGCATGAGTATTTTGAGAAAAGAGTTGGTTGTAGGATTGTTATAAAGGCAGTTTCAGAGACTGATTAAAATACTTAGGAGCACTATTTTAAAAAGACTGTTCATGGAAAAGAATAAAGATTTGTAGAGTTTGAAAGCACACATGGTTAACAAAAAAGTTTGTTGAAAAACATTACTAAAAAGTTAAGAATCAATTGAAAGACTGCTATTACTTAAACGGATCAGGCGAGTGGCAATTAATCTTATAGGCATGACATCTACGTTTCGATTTGAAATCCTATAGGTATTATTTCTAAGTGATTTGCAATATTGAAATCCTATAGGCATGATTTCTACCTCTTTTTTGACTTATGCAGGAAAGTAAATCCCCTCCCACACCCTTTTACTAATATTCCCCAAGCCTTTTACAAAATTATTACAAAAAATGGAAGGGAAAGATTAAAAAAATAAATACATCAAAACTAAAAACGGACCCGAGGAAGCCCAAAGCATCCTTAATGTCCAACACATGTATTTTACCAAATCCGGGCTCCAGATTCCAAGGCCTTCTCTTAGAGTGTTTCAAAGTTCCAAGGGCTTTTAGGAAGGCCAGGCAATGCTTACACCATAAAGATTGAATAGAGTAGTAAAATGTGTGGAATTACCAGATCTTAGGGATCCAAGTTTAGAGGGAACTCTAGGGTCCCTAAGCTTGGCTTACCATAGGGGGGTAGGACTTAAAGAACTAAGAACAAGTGTAAAGTGAGGGGATTAGAGAAAGACCAAATCAAAGGATGGTCATACCCAGTCATGGGTGGGACTGGAACACCCCTGATCCTTTACTTGATTCAAACAAATAAAAGCTCAGACTTTCAGAAGTCAGACAGGGGTCGAGTGGTGATTAGGACACTACCACACCCTAGTCCAGGCTCAACACATAAAAGGGGTTAGGGGAATGGGATTGATTTGAGTGGAGGTTCAAAAGAACCTGATCCCAAGTCAAGGATAGCAATGAGATGCTACCTGAACTTTCAACATACTCACATACAAGGGGGGATTAAAGGAAAAGGGGATCACATGAAAGTAAACATGAAGGAGAGATAAGAAAATATAATAACAGCAGCATGTAGAAAGGTATAACAGACTAGTGTATAGTCATTTAGTACCAGAAAATATGTAGTTCAGGGGTCATGTAGAAGGGAGAAGTAAACACATAGTTTTAGAGAACAGTATTTAAATGGTTGAGACCTACCAGTTGCAAGTATCAAATAGCAGAACAAGCAAATAGAGTTCTATAGTTTAGCCTTGGCTTTTATGCGGCTGAATACAAGCACCAACACAAGTAGCAGAAAAGAGAAGAGAGAGTTTAGTGTGTGTGTGTTGAACTGAATTTGTTTGTATCTTTTGAAGAAGAGGAGTGGGGTACTTATGGTTTGAAAATAAGTAGAGAATAAGGCAAGGAAATAAGTTAAGGAACTGAATATCAATTGAGAATAAATCACAAAAGACTTCCTTTAATTAAGGAATTCAAATTCAATCGGTGAGAGTTATTTAAGGAAAGAAAAATCAAACAAACAATTTGCGTAAAGTAGGCTATCAGGGGTAAATACATAGAAGTTTTAATTAAGAGAAGAAATTTTGAAATATACTGTTAAACAAATAAGGTAAAAACCAGTCAGTACCAAATAAATCAAGGAATCAGAGAATTGCAACTAAGAAAAAGGTTTTACCTAAGGAGAATCAATAGTAATCAATCAACCCCCAAAACAAAAGAGATTCTAATTCAAACGTAAATTGAAAAACCCTTTTAAAGAAAGATTAACACATATAAAACTGGTTGTCATGCTAATCAGAGGGGTCTAGTATATATAAAATCATACACAAAAAAAAGATTCAAACTTAGTACATGGGTTCATAGTGAGTTTGAGAGAGTCCAGGGCACAAATAGAACCCTATTCCAAACACACAAAGCAACAATCGTCAAAAACCCCAAATCTTAGGGTTTTCGACTTGAATCAAACACAAAGAAGAGGAGGCAAGCATATACAATAGCAGTTTTAATGAAACAAAGTAAAATACAACGAGATTAGAAGAAATAGTAGAGGAAAACACGCTTAAGTAGGCACAACAAGAACGCATAATGAACATGGTTGAAAAATGCAGTAAACGAATCAAATCAGGTCATAGTGGAATGCAAATAGCAGAACATAGCATAGAAACATGGCGTAAAAACAGAGTGTGTGAGAACATAGTAAAAAGAAGAACAAAAGGTATAGAAAACATGGAATAAGAACCACATAAGAATATAAAACATTCGGAAGAAGAAGAGTCGGGAAACATTCAAGCACTTCTCAGAAAAACCCTAAACCAGAAAGAGACAATTTTGAAAGAAAAGGAATTTTATAAGGGAAAAATTGGGGAAACCCTTTAAAAACTCAAAGTAAAGCAAGAATACACACAGATCTAAAGAGAATTGGAGAAAAACCTCGAGTAGCTAGGGTTTCAGATGAACCCTAGAGTGAGAAAGGCCTAGAAAATGTCCGATCTAAGTCAGATAGGGCTGGAGGTAGGCTCATGAGGCTAAGATATGCCGGAGCCAAGTCGGAGATGGCTGGAAACCATATGTTGGCGGAGGTGTGGGTGGAGACCTTTGAGATCTAGCCTCAAACCTTCGAGCATCGGGCACACAGGAGCGATGAGAGATGAACATAGATCATCCATGGCCTGGGAAGCCATGAATTCTGGTGAGTTAGAGGTCGAAAATATGGAGAAGGTGATTATGATTTCAAGAACACTCAAGAGAGTTTGAGAGGGGGAGGGATTCAGAGGCGGCTACTACAAGGCAAATAAGGGGGATTAGGGTTGTGTTGGATTAAAAAAGGAAGGGGTTAACGTGGACCATTGATCTAAATGATCAACGATAACGATTTAAAACGGGAATCCGGACAGGTTATTTTGATAGTGTATGGGTTGGGTAATTTTGAAATTGGGTAGTGTAATTGGGGGTTAGATTGGGGGCTGAAATTAGGGCTAAAATTGAAATTAAAAGGGCTACAATTTAAATAGCCAATATTCCCCATTTTGATTTTATAAAATAGTAAATAATGTTCAAAATCAAATTAAAAATACGAAGTTAATAAAGAATGCATAAGTACTAATATAAAAATATTAGAAATAATTTTGTGATTACAAATTCTATTAAATCTAGAAATATGCTAAAATTACAATTTCATGCAATTTTAGTTTAAAATACCAAATGAACTTGTAAAATTATGTAAGAATAGTGTAAATTATATTTTTGTATAAATGTGAGAATAAAATAAATTATTCACCAAAATGACAAGTTTTGAGAATAATTACTGGTTTTTATAGTGTAAAATAGGCAATAAATTGATTTTAAAAAAATCTTTAAAATTGGGAAAAAAACCAAAACTTTTGTGGAGGCTTATATATGCTATTTTAAATGTATTTTGAGTATAAAAATACATAGAAAAAAATTGGGTATCAACAATCACATGATATAATACTTCATAAAATTTCATGAGAGATTCAGGTACCTGAATATATGAATGAAGCGATCTCTATGTTATATTTTTATGAAAATTTATTGGAACCAAAATAAAATGTTCGTCGACGACATCTATCATAGCGCTAAGTATAGATGGGAATTTAAGACTATCGAGATAGATACAAAAACATTGGCCAAATAGACGATACACAATTCAAATAGAATTGGTTTAATATGAAAGAAATATAGTTTTGGACATGTAGTTCAAATACTTGAAAGTATAAAGTCAATGGTATGTGCAATCAGTTCTCGATATCTTATATGTCTAGCATGACATAAAAACTTGATATGCATCTAAAGTCTATTATATGGCTTATATGACTTAACTTATATGACAATCCATGAAGGATTTAAGTTGCTTGAAGCATATACAATTCTTGATCTTGAAGTACCGCTTCCTCAGTGCAATTTGTGCATAAATGTATCTTGCTATAACTATAAGCATGATAATATGATAGCAAGAGTTTTCACTTTTATGTGAAGATATTGAACTGACGATTCCAACAAGATCAAATGAAGACAATACATCTATTAAGAATGGTGATTTCAAGGTTCAACATATTCATTCAAGTTAATATGGCTGATTTATTTATCAAATCTCTGCCAATGATCTTTTGAAGACGATGCACAAGATTTGGATGCGAAGGCTCTAGGATTTGAATTGATGCTATCATCAGGGGGAGTTAATGCGCATTGCACTATTTTTTCCTTTCAAGGTTTTGTCCCACTGGATTTTTCTTGTAAGGTTTTAATGAGGCAACCAAAAGGCGTATTATTAGATATGTCTACTCTTTTTCCTTTTCTAGAATTTTTTTTTTCATTGGATTTTATTTTAGTTAAGGTTTTAACGAGGCACATTATCTGTTTAATAGACATTCAAGGGGGAGTGTTATAAATAGAATTTTATTTATGGTGAATGTCTATATTTAGAGTGATTCTAGGGTTTATTACTTGGTGGCTAAGTCACCATCTCCCTATAAATAGAGGGTTTTATTCCATTGTAATTCATCCAATATCAGTAATAATTCTCTCTCTCTACTTTGCTATGCAATATTCTTCTTCTTCTTTTATTATTTTATAACAATATTTCAATATTATTTTGTATGTAAAGATCGTTTTTCTCTTCTCTTCGAGCACCTCACGCCACCTCCAGGGATAGTCACATATTTATAGCTGAAGGGATAGGCAGCAACTCCAAATCCCTCAGTTGCACGTTATTTTATAATAATATTTCAATATTATTTTGTATATAAAGATCGTTTTCTCTTCTCTTCGAGCACCCCACCCCACCCCACCTCCAGGGATAGTCACATATTTATAGCTGAAGGGATAGGCAACAACTCCAAATTCCTCAGTTGCACGTTGGAGAGGATAAATCGTGTGAGTAAGATTCCAACTAATGCTGATCTTATCGACGCAACGTAATGGATCACAATCTCCGAAAAGATTCGAATTTTATTGACCAACTCTTCGAGAGTCTTCGACTCTATTCCCGCCTTTGCCCCTTCGAGTTGTTCCATATTATATAGCTCCAATTACAATTCATGTGCTTCGAATCCAGCCACGCGTCTGTCTCCTCATGATGCCATATGTGGTCCGAGTTTTGCCAATACAATTACCAAATTGATTAGGTAATGTATAATTTAAATTAATATATTAAATTTTGTATAGGGCCATCTTACACATGAAATGAAATCGAAGTGGGATATAATATATATGTATATATTGTTGCTTGACGAGTGTTATTTGTAACCTTTTTTATTTTAAGAGGCATTAGTAAATTATTGTCCAAAAGAAAGAAATAGGGCTCACTGCTCCAGAGATGAGTTAAACATTACACGTGCAGTCTCCATTGGCTGAAAATCGAATGTATTTATTATTTGGCGTTGATTCTTTTCTTTGATTGGTTGGTGAGGTTGTTAAGTGACGGGCAAGTAATCTAGTCATGTTAATTTATTTTTTCTCATTTTGCTAACTTTAGGAAAAGCCAGTTTTTTGTACATGTGAGTTATTTTTAGCTGGTTGAAGGGATGTAGGAGTTTAGACATAATTTGAATATGAAATTGTGTTTGGTTATGTCACGACCTGCAAAACTAACCCGATTGTGTTGGTGCCTATCATGAAACTAGGTCAGCCGACACATGCCCAATCAAATCAGTATTTCATAATAAAGATGCTTCAAGCTATTAATTAATAAAATTTCACAGCAAAAGTCTAAATAACAAGTGCATAAAGAACAAAAACCCGATATCGGGGTGTCACAAGTCACGAGCATCTACTAAGAAATGTCTGAATATAGCTAAGACTATTACAGTCTGGAAAACACTAATATAATCTAAGAAAGATAAGATGGAGAAGAGCAAGACTGGATCGCCATGCAGCTACATTGCTGACTCCAAATATTCGTGACGGATGAAAGATCAGCGCTCGTTATCACATCCAACAACTCCTTGATCTGCACACAAGGGGCAAGGAGTAATGTCAGTATGCCAACTCAGTAAGTAATAAAAATAAATAAAGACCGAGTAGTAAAAAACACATAAATCCACGTCATGAAATCATAATAAGTACAACCTGCCTTCAAAACAGAATATAGTCAAATCATCTCGTTTAAAATCTATTTTTCAGTAAAAATCATTTAAAGTTGCTTTTCAACAGTTTCAACGGAAGCTCAATGCAATTTTTGAGTGAAAAGGATGAAAATCATAAATAGCCTATCGGGCAAAACATGTATCATAAATCACCCTCGGTCATAATATCACTCAAACCCCTCGGGCAACCTCACAATAACTCGTAATCAGCCTCGGGCACAACATGAATCAAGAACAACCCCTCGGGCAACATCATATCACTCTCTCAGGGTACTTGCGCTCACTGGAGGTGTACAGACTCCAAAGGAAATACTACAGCCCAAACGCTATAACAATTTATCTCGTAGCATAATAAATCAGGCCCTCGGCCTCTAATAAATCACATATCAGTACAACATACTGTGGCACTCACCCCGATCCCATGATATCCTCACAACATAGGCCCCCGGCCTCACTCAGTCATAAATCTCTTAAACCTCAGGCTCAATAAAACATGATGCTCAGCCCAAAATATTATTTTATGCATCAAAACAAAGTAAATAAGACTAAGTTATGAAATCAGTAAAATATAGCATGACTGAGTACATATCTTAAATCAAAACACTCAGGAGATAGTAGTAAAAAAAACCCTAAGGTCCAACATCTTGGCACGAGGCCCAATTATGGCATTCAACCCAAAACATAGTAATACTTTCCAAAGCACATAAGTATCAAATAGTTTCAGTCAAATACACAACTTAATTGTCACTACGGGGAGGATCAAGTCAGCATCCCCAATGGTGAACGCCTTCACGCTCGTCATCTCACGTGTGCGTCACCTTAAAATGGTGAAACAATGTGAAATTTGGAGTTTCATACCTCAGGACAAGAATTACAATCATTACTTACCTCAAACCGGATAAAACTCTAACCTGCGATGCCCTTGCCTCTCTACTCGGCCTCCAAATGCTCTGAATCTAAACAAAAATAGTATATTAAATCCATATACGCTAAAAGGAATGAATTCCACACAAAAATAATTAAATTAGAAATTTTGAATTGGATTCAAACCCGGCCCATGTCTCAAAATCCGGAAAAATCGCAAAACTAGAAACTCCTTTCACTCCCGATTCTATACATACCAAAATTATCAAAATCTAATCTCAAATGACCCCTCAAATCTCCAATCAAAGCTCTCTAAAACTCAAGCTCTAACCCTTCAACTTTACCCTAAATCCCCCACTAATTTAATGATTAAATCGTTGAAAATTATCACAAACACAAAATATAAAGCCCAAATAACTTACCTCACTGATGCCCCTCGATTCCATCTTGAAATCACAACTCTAAGCTCCGAACTCATCCAAAAATGGTGGAAAATGAACTAAAATTCACGATGGAGAACTTATATACTTTCTGCTAGAACTTATGCATCTGCAATCCATAAGTCGCTTTTGCGACGCTGCTTCTACGGTCAAACCAACCACATCTACGGTCTTCACTTAACTGCCCTTATCTGCATCTGCATCAAAATAACCGCACTTGCGGTCACGCAGGTGTATTCCCTATTCTGCACCTACGACTCCTGTCTTCCTTAGCTCTGGCCGCTTCTGCGGCTGCTCTCCCACTTTTGCGAACCTCGCACATGCGGTCCACACTCCGCAGGTGCGGTTATGACAGCTGAAGGAAATCTTCAGCACCTCCTCAAATCCCAACCTTGATCTGTCAATCTTCTGAAATCAACCCGAGGCCCTCGAAACCTCAACCAAACATGCCAACAAGTCACGTATTACCATCAAACTTATTCAAGTATTTAAAATGCTCAAAATAACATCAAGACACCAAATCAATCCTCGGATTCAAACCTAAGGATTTTGAAACTCCTGAATTTCGCAAACGATGCCGAAATCTATCAAACCTCACCTTAGTGACGCAAAATTTTGCACACACATCACAAATGACATTACAATCCTACTCCAATTTTTGGAATTGTATTCCGACCCCGATATCAAGATTTTCACTGCCGATCGAAAAACGCCAAATTTTGCCAATTCAAACCTTAATCTACCACGAACCTTCAAATTACATTTCCGAACAAGCTCCTAAGTCTAAAATCACCTAAAGAAGCTATCTGAACTATCAGAATTTACATGCGAGATCTTCTAAACATAAGTCAACATCCGATTGATTTCTCCAACTTAAGCTCCTAAATAAAAGACTAAGGGTCTCATTCCACTCCAAGGCCACTCCGAACATAAAACAAGTAACACATACGATGAAATACAGCTGAACAACATGTAAGGAAGCAGAAATGGGTGAAGCGACGCTGTAACTCATGAAACGATCGGTCGAGTCGTTATATCTTCCCCCTTGTAAACAAACATTCGTCCTTGAATGAGTCACGAAACATACCTGAAGCCTTAAATAGGTGTAGATATATGCACCGTATATCCTGTTCGGTCTCCAAAGTAGCCTTCTCCACTGGCCAATTTTCGGACCTACCGCTCCAAAATAGCCTTTGATCTCAACTTTCGGACCTACCGCTCCAAAATAGACACTAGATCTACATCATAAGTCAAATCACTGTTTAACTGAACCGTGCTGAAATACAAAATATGAGACAGATCGCCAATGTACTCCCAGAGCATAGAAATATGAAATACTGGATGCACACTCGACAAGCTAGGTGGCAAAGACAACTCACAAGCCATATCCCCAATCCTTCAAAGAACCTTAAAAGGCTGAATGAACCGAGGACTCAATTTATCCTTCTTTCCAAATCTCATGACACCCTTCATGGGTGAACCTTCAGTAGAAAATTCTCCCTAACCATGTAATACACATCACGAACCTTCCTGTCGGTATAACACTTTTATCTCGACTGCGCTGTATGAAGTCGCTCCTGAATTACTTTCACCTTGTCCAAAGCATCTTGCATCAAGTCTTTACCCAAAAGTCTAGACTCACCCGGGTCAAACCAACCTATTGGAGATCTATAATGTCTCATATATAAAGCCTCATATGGATCCATCTAAATACTCGATTAATTACTGTTGCTATATGCAAACTCCGTGAGCGGTAGAAACTGGTCCTACGAACCCCCAAAATCAAGGACATAGGCGTGCAACATGTCCTCCAATATCTGAATAGTGCACTTGGATTTCCCATCCCTCTGAGGGTGAAAAGTTGTGCTCAACTCAACCTGAGTACCTAACTACGATGTAAACTGAGTACCTCTATCAAAAATGATACAAACTGGAACACATGTAGGCGAATAATCTCTCGGATATGAATCTCAGCTAACCGCTACGAAGAATAGGTTGTACACATAAGAATGAAGTGTACGGACTTGGTCAACAATTCTACAGTCACCCAAATAGTATAAAACTTCCTCAAAGTCCGTGGGAGTCCAACTACTAAATCCATAGTGATCCGCTCCCACTTCCACTCTGGAATATCCATCTGCTGAAGCAAGCCACCTGGTCTTTGATGCTCATATTTTACATGCTGACAGTTGAGACACCGAGCTACAAATCCCACTATATCTTTCTTCATTCTTCTCCATCAGTAGTGCTGCCTCAGATTTGATACATCTTCACAGCACCCGGATAGATGGAATACCGCGAGCTATGGGCCTCCTCCAGAATCAACTCCCGAAGCCCATCTACATTGGGCACATATCTGGCCCTGCATCCTCAATACCCCATCATCACCAATAATCACATCTCTGCCATCATCGTGCTGAACTCTGTCCTTGAGGACAAGCAAATGAGGATAGTCAGACGTCACTCTCTAATACGATCAAACAAGGAAGACTGAGAAACAATAAGATAAGATCCGACTGGCCTTCAAAACATCCAACCTTACAAATTGATTGGCTAAGGCCTGAACATCAACTGCAAGAGGTCTCTCCCAACAAGAATATACGCTAAGCTGCCCATACTCACCACCTTCCTACTCAAGGCATCGACCACTACATTGGCCTTCCCCGAATGGCACAAAATAGTGATATCATAATCCTTTAGCAGCTTCAACTATCTCTGTTGCCTCAAATGAGATCCTTCTGTTTGAACAAGTGCTAAAGGCTACGATGATCAGTAAACACCTTACAAGACACACCATAGAGATAGTGCCTCAAAATCTTCAACACGTGAACAATGGTAGCGAAATCCAAATCGTGAATAGGGTAGTTCTTCTCATGGGGATTCAAATGACGAGAAAAATAAGCAATCACTCTACCCTCCTGCATCAACACTCACCCAATACCAACTCTAGAAGCATCACAATATACTATATATGAACATGAACTGATGGCAAAACTAACACTGGAGTTGTGGTCAAGGCAGTCTTGATCTTCTTAAAGCTTGCCTCACACTCATCCGACCACCCGAAAAGAGCACCCTTTTGAGCCAATTTGGTCAAGGGTGATGCTATGGATGAAAATTCCTGAACGACTAACGGTAATAAACTTTCAAACCAAGGAAGTTGTGTGAATTTTTATGGCTGAGGATGGCCTGGGCCAACTTTGAACCTCCATCTTCTTCGGATCAACCTAAATACCCTCACTGGACACCACGTGCCCCAAGAAAGACACTGAACTGAGCCAAAACTCACACTTAGAGAACTTTGCATAAAGTTTTTCCTCCCTCAACTGCTGCAATACAACTCTCAAATGCTCAGCGTGCTCCTTCTGAATAGACCAGAATATTATCAATGAATACAATAACAAACGAGTCGAGATAGGGCCTAAACACGATGTTCATCAAATGCATGAAAACTATTGGGGCATTGGTTAGCCCAAATGATATCACAAGGAACTCATAATGACCATATCGGGTCTTGAAAGCTATCTTGAAAATATCTGAGTCCCTGATCTTCAACTAGTGATACCCCAACCTGAGATCAATCTTGGAGAACTTTTCGCTCCCTGAAACTGGTAAAATAAATCATCAATACGAGGCAAAAGATATTTGTTCTTGATTGTGACTTTGTTCAATTGCGTGTAATCAATTCACATCCTTATTGTTGTCGTACCCCATTTTTCTTGCAAAACTAGGTTTATAACATTTTGGAGGACAACTCTTTCCTTTTTGGAACTGGGTTTGCATTTGAAGAGTCGCCATCTAATGATTGGGGTGCATTAGGACACCAACAGAGATTCAATTCTAAGTTTGATTGAACAAATAAAGATATGGTAAGGCTTGAAATTATTCTAAAAGGAAGGTATTAGGCATCCCTCATAATTCACTAGTGTGGTTCCCGGCCCGACAATTATTTTGTGTTGAGGTTCAATTAACATATAGGCAGATAAGGCTCAAATAAGATGAAATTACAACACATAATGATTTGAAAGTAAACAAAGTTTGAAAGAACAATTAGAAAAAGCTGATTTTTAAATAAGGAATTAATATACTAAAACAAAATAAAAGAAATGAAGAATAAAGGAAGGGGGTTCCTAGGTTTATTAAAAATATGGATCACCCCACACAATGTCCGGTAATCACTTCTCAATGAGGGGCTACACGTGACATTATCGTGTGGTCATCATATCCATATATATATATCATTCTCACCCCGTTAAGGTATTTAAAGTGCGGATTGGTGTTGACTACTTATTGCATGCCATTACCCATCCCATTCCTATCAGCCCCAGAGGCACTTAGGACTATTAATCATAAAAGGGAGGGATATTAGGCTTATATGAAGTTTCAAAGGTAAAATTTCTAAAGCAACATACAAACTACATATTGCATATTTTGGGGGAAACATATAAACAAACAAAGGCTCATATATACCTTCTTAAATAAAGAAAGCATATAATTAGCATGACTTGCACATACTTTTTAGGTCTGATTAAAAATACTAAAGACGAGAGAGTTTAAATTTTAAGGCAGATTGGTTTATTACATAACTCAAATAAGAAGTCCGAATCAGGCCTGCCTGCTAGTTGTAATGATTAATAGAAGCAGATTTAGTTTACAGTCATTACTCTAAGGCTTGCCTAAGTGTTTAGACGGAGTCCTATAGGCATGATATCTACTGAATTTAGAAGGCGATGAGATAGTAAGACTCGAAATAAATTGTTTGAAGTCATGTTATGCATACTTGTTTAACGTGTTAAGGGAGGGACTTAGATTATAAGAAAGTGATGCAGAATGTACAAAAATTAAACTAGTTGGTTACAGGTTCTGCAGGTGATAGTATCTGCTATTACTGATTTTATATCTAATATTGCATGTGAGTGATTTAGAAACTCCTATGGGCATGTTATCTATACGTTACTGATTTTAGACCCTTAGAGACGTAATATCTAAATTCAAAAACCTTATAGACATGGTACCTAAATGCATATGCTGATTTAAACCCTTATAGGCATGGTATCTAAATGTAGAAACTCGTATTAAACCTTATAAACATGATATCTAAATGCAATTTAAATTATGCAGAATTAAAATAGTCTTATAGGCAGGTTTTCTAATTGCAGTTTGAATTATACAGAATTAAAATAGTCATATAGGCATGGTTTCTAGGTGACGTTTGAATAGGCAAATGTTAAAACATCCTATAGGCATGATTTCTACCCTTGGATCCATATTTACCCAACCCCTTTCACTAGCCAGCCCCAAATATTTATGGCAACTTTTTACAATCCAGAATAATAAATTACATCGGCAAAATACAAAGAAAAGTACAATCAAAAGAAGCCCGGTTCTTGATATCCTTTCTGAGTTATGGGGATAAACTAGCTCAAAGACCATTGATCCAAAGCCTTTCTCAGACTTGGGTGTATCAGATCACCCTAAGGGCCTCAATAGGACCTCGAGAAGTGCTCACACCCAAGCTTCAAATCAGAATAAGGACAAGTGCAGTGTGGAAGTGCCAGCCCTCAAGTGTCCAAGTTCATCGGGAGCTCATGGGTCCCAAGGCAAGGCTCACAAGAGGGGGCAAAACTTAAGTCTAAGAGAGAGTTCAAGTGAAGAAACACAGTTCTTGAGGGAATAAAGGAAGTGAAGAAGAGGGAAAAGGGTGCTGGGAAACAGTTACAAAGTTGATAACATTACACAAAAAGGGATCAGGGTTGGAACTTATTGCAGAGTGCCTATGTACTTAAGAAAGGGGTCAGCCTTGGGCATGCACAACAATAAACGATGTTGGTATGCCTATAATCCCACCAGAACACACAATACTAGAGAAACATAGAGGTTATGATCCTAGGGGATCAAGTTTGGGTGATGGACAACAATGCTCAATAGTGTCATGCCTCAAACAAACCATCAATATCAAACACTTTGGGGTAGGGGTTTAGGATACTTAATACATAGATTCAAAATAGGAAGAAAGAAATTACAACATCCTAGAATAAAGTACTGAATTCAATACAAGCAGTAGGCAGACAAAAAGGCAAAAATATTAAGTAACCATATTGTTACGATGCTAGTCCCTGAGCCGAGGGTCGATTAGAAATAGCCTCTCTGCCCTTTCAGGTAGGGGTAAGGCCTGTCTACATATTACTCTCCGCAGACCCCACCTTGTGGGACTATATTGGATAGTAGTAGTAGTAGTAGTAGTAGTAGTAGTAGTAGTTGTTGTTGTTGTTGTTGTTGTTGTATTGTTGTGATACTAAAATCTTAATCAGAACTTACATGTTCAAAGAAGGAAATACAGTAAAGGCAGGTAGTAGTACTTTGAAGACAGACCCTTGCACAAGTAGCAAGAGAGAATATTTTGAGTGAGAGTTTGAGTTCAGAAAAATGCTCGTGTATGTCCTTGTGCTTATGAAAGAGCAAGGTACTTATAGTTTGTAAACAGGTAGAAAATAAGGCAAGAATCATAGTTCAACAGTAATTATGGAACTGTGTACTAACTAAAATCAAATTAGTATTAAGGACTTCCCTTAATTAAGGAGTTAAATTTAAACGGTAATGTGCAGAAAATATATAAGGAAAGAATTCATGTAGAGCATCATGTGCACAATAAACAGTTAGGGGTAAACACATAGAGGTATAATTTAAGGGAATAACTAATGGAGAATCCTTGAAATACTCGGTTAACCCAAATAAGGTAAGAGAAGCAAAGTAAAGTTGCAGAATAAGGAGATAATCGAAAATTAGTACATAGTAAATCAGGGGATCAATAATTTCGAAACCACTGATTTAAGAAGAGTAACATGGGTTCCCATGAATAAAAAAATAATCAAGTTAAAGACAAGAGAATTGAAAATATAAAGGGAAGTTTTCAAATCAATCCAAGACACAGGAAGATCAGTAAAACAAGAAAAGAATTAATTTACTTAATGCACGAGTGAAATCATAATTACACAAAGAGAAGCACCATGCAATAACAATCACAAAGTCATTAGACAGTGAACTATTGAAACATGATAGTCATATAGGTTAATTTCACCAACTTATTAATAGAGAAAAGAGAGAGTATCAGAAGCATGCAAAAGGTCAAGTAAAAAGACCTTTCTGAAAAATATAGTCTAGTTTCAATGATGGCAGGAAATCAAAATCACCTAAAGAAACGGATGTTGAAAAAAAAGATTTTAAATCCAGTCGAGCAACAGATGAAGCAACTTCAGAAGCTTGAATAGGTCCAAAGAAATTAGGGTTTTGAAACCAATCAAATTCAGAGATGATGGACAAGTAAATAACATAGAAAAAGTCTTAGAACTCGAATGAACTCAAATTTTAGGGTTTTCACCATCAATCGAGTCTAGAGATGAAAAACAAGTAAATGAGACAATTACTAACATATAGACTCAATAATCTCAAAAAGGTTAAGGCCCTTAACATGCAAACTCAAGTAGAAGAACGACATAAAAAACACAATAGAACATGTTAAAAATCAGAGAAAGCTTTGAAATAACTTAACATAAATCCAAATCAAAAAGATAAGGGTTCTGAAGGTAGACTTTTCAAAGAAACCTTGAGAAAAATGTTTAGAACTTTAGAGCAAACACATATCTAAAAGAAATCAGAAGAACCTCAAAGGTTAGACTTTCAGAAGAACCCCAGATGCTGAGAAAGGCTTGAAAACTCATCGATCTAAGCAGGAGAAGTCATGAGTCAGGCTTGAATAGCCATGGCTGGCCAGAGCAAGGTCAAAGATGATCAGAGACAGCCATAGAACTGAAATCAACCAAGGTCTGGACCGGACTTTTCCAGGATCTAGCCTTGAAACCATGATAATCAGGTATGTAGAAGCCCTAGGAGATAGATACAGGCATCCAATGGCTTAGAAAGCAGTTAATTTGGGCGGTTTTAGGGTGGTAGTTGAGGGCGGCGGCTAGGTTTTGAGAGAGAGCCAAGAGAGAATTGAGAGAGAAAGGGATTCAGAGGCGGTTGGGGGTGAGAAATGGTTAGGGTTTGGGGGTAGGTCGAGATTAAAAAAGGAAATGGTTAATGTGAGCCATTGATCTAAACGAACAACGACTGGGATTAAATGGGAATTCGGGAGGTCACTTAAAAGATTTGTGGTTTGGGTATGTCTAGGATTTGGGCTGGGTAATTGGGTTTAAAATTGTGGTTCAACTCATGCTACAATTGAAATACAATTGGGCTATATTTTAAATAACTAGTTTTCCTTATTTATTTTATAAAAAATAGTAGAATAATTTATGGAAATAAACTAAAGGTACTAAAATAATTAATAATACATAATTATAAATTTAAAAAATATTGGACCTAATTTTTATAAACATAAACGTAATTCTAAAAGAGGCTAATATTGTTATTGCATGCAATTTAGCTTTAAAAAATATTAAATAAATTAGTAAAAATATGAAAAAATTAAATTAGCTATATTTTAGTATAAATATGAGAATCCAATAAATGAATCACTAAAATAATAATTTTGAAAATAATTATTGGGTTTTCTGGATAAGATAGGGCAATAAATTGATTTTAAAAATATTTAATAAATTAAGGAAAAATACTAAAATATTTTGACATACCTGTATATTCATACACATGCTATTTTGAAAGTATTTTGCATATTAAAAATATATAGAAAAAATTGGGTATCAACACCTTTCCCTCTTTACCCGGGAAGGATGAAAGAGTTGTGGGGTAAAGATATAATGGCTAATTTTGACCGAACGAAATGGTATGAGGAGACTTAGGCCGTGCTGTGGCTTCTGAGCTGCCTATGTATCCCTGGTCTTACAGGAATGAGGCCATATATAGTTTAGGATCCATTGGCGGAGCATGCCGATTGAGACTTTTCAAGAACGGACATAATATTTAGGATGAGGTGAATGGTTAAAGTCTGACGGGAATTGGAGCAGGATTGCTCCTGCCGAAATGGCCGTTGATTACCAGTTTACCTGCAAGTAAGTAACACAAGCGTATATTGTGCATAAATTTAATCATGATGCAAATTCCCGTCGAACCATGAATGTTGTCTTCGGACGGTTAGGATGACGTCCTTAGATCATGATGTCCTGGGTTGTGAAGCGTATATTGGATCCGCAGACCATGAAATGATGCTCCTGGGTTATGAGGATGATGCCTCCAAACCATGATGCCTACGAACTATGATGCCTTTGAATAATGTTATGCAAAAGATAAAAAGGGGTCCTCAGGCCATGACATAGTGTTCTCGGGCTATGCAAATGGTGCCTCCAAAAGATGACGCCTTTCGATGATTTGGCAGTCTTTTAGCCCATGAGATGCAGTATTTGGTGATCTTTCAGCCCATGAAATGCAATATGTGGCGATCTTTTAGCCATGCAAGTGTAAATAAGTTGCAATCTTTCATCCATACAAGTATAAATAGGTGGCGATCTTTTAGCCATGCAAGTGTAAATAAGGTGGCGATCTTTCAGCCATGCTAATGTAGAGGTGGCATCTTTCGACCATGCAAATATAGGTAGAGTGGCGATGTTTCAGACATGCAAATATAGGTAAAGTGGTGATCTTTCAGCCATGCAAATGTAGATGGAGATAGAGCTTAACCTCGGAAGGCAGAATGGTAGCCTTGTGCAATGCAAGAATGCAGATGGAGGTAGAGCTTAACCTCGGACGGCAGATATATATGCAATGCAAAAATGCAGATGGAGGTAGAGCTTAACCTCGGAAGGCAGAATGGTAGCCTTATGCATTGTAAAAATGCAGAAGGAGACAATATTTAGTCTCGGAAGGCAGAATGGTAGCCTTATGCAAGAAATAAAAGGGAAAATTGTGTTAGAGCTTTCTTAGCTGATAGCGAATTGTGGTATCGTGACTGTTGGAGACGTCGTGACATATGGAATGCCATTGGCGCGTGTGTGGATAGCAAATGTTGGTAAGTGCAGCAGTTCAGAGAGTTGTATTCTTGGAAAATGTTTGTCCCGTAGATATATAGTATGTCAGATGCTTTCGCAATCCAAGTGTCTGCGTCTAAAGAAAAATCATGAGTATTGTAAAGGGGGAAAAGGTTTGTTCGTATCCCTGCTAGCTCTGCTTGACCTGCTCGGCTTTGATCTGGTGATACTGTATGTATTTGGGGTAGCGTTTCTAAACAAAGTGATTTCAGAAATAAACATGTATGATTTAGTAAATATAACATAAATACATAGTCAAGAATAGTTTGCTTTAGATGAACTGACGACTGCGACATAGTTCAAGACATTGCAACCTTTCTTGCTATGGAATTTTGAGGGTCCTCTTCAAAATTCTGCTCCATTTTACTGGGTTGATGCTTCCGACTGTTGCTAGCGATACACGGCTGAAATCGACTTCGAAATGTTGACGGTCCTCCTCAAAATTCTGCCCTAGTTTCCAATCGCGGGGGGGGGGGGGGGGGGGGGGGGAATGAAAACTTTATTGAATTGTGACCGAACCCATAGGGCTACCTACGTATCTCCCTCTTAAATGGGAATCAGGTCAGGCGTAGTACAATTTACATCTTAGTATAAAAATTACACATAGTAATGCTTGACTACATCTAAATTAATTGTCTTTGGCCAGACTTCTCCGTCCATTTCTGCTTGTATGAGGGCTCCTCCTATTAGAACCCGGTGAAGCATGTATGGACCCTGCCAGTTGGGAGAGAACTTTCCTTTGGCTTCATCTTGACGCAAAATTTCTTTTTAACACCAGCTGTCCTGGTGTGAACTGTCTCGGCTTGACTCTTTTATTGAAGGCTCTAGATATTCTGTCTTGATAGAGCTGACCATGGCAAACTGCATTCATCCTCTTTTCATATATAAGAGCAAGCTGCGCGTAATGACTCTTCACCCACTCCACATCATCAAGCTCAACTTCCTGTATGATCCTTAAGGAGGGAATTTCTACTTCAGTAGGAATGACATCTTTTGTACCATAAACCAACATATATGGGCTTTCCCCAATTGATGTGCGGAGTGTAGTGCGATACCTTAATATAGCAAATGATAACTTCTCGTGCCACCATTTATGCTTCTCTATCATTTTCCTTAATATCTTCTTGATATTCTTGTTGGCCGCTTCTACGGCTCTATTCGTTTGAGGCCTGTAGGATATAGAATTATTGTGTCTGATATTAAAGGTTTCATTCATGGTTTTCATTAAGTCAATGTTGAGGATGGAGCCATTATCAGTAATGATTGATTCTGGAATCCTTAATCGACAAACGATGCGGTCGCGGACAAAGTCTGCCACGAATTTCTTTAGTCATTGCTCTGTAAGATGCTGTTTCGACCCATTTGGTGAAATAGTCGATTGCTACCAGGATAAACATGTGCCCGTTGGAAGTGGCAGGTTCGACTGGTCCAATAACATCGATTCCTAGGGCGGCTAAAGGCCATGGTGTGCTTGTTGCATTGAGCTCATTTAGAGGTACCTTTATCATGTCTGCATGTATCTGAAAATGGTGGCATTTCCAGACATACTGGATGCAGTCCGTTTCCATAGTCATCCAAAAGTAACCAATTCGAGGTATCTTCTTTGCTAAGACAAAGCCGTTCATATGTGGACCGCAGGTCCCAGCGCGAATTTCCTCTAGTAGACTGGGTGCTTCCTTTGCGTCGAGATACCTGAATAACCCCAAATCAGGAGTCCTCCTATATAGGATTCCTCCACTGTGAAAAAAATTGTTGGACAACCTCCGAAGTGTGCATTTCAAAGTAGGATTTGCAAGTTTTTGATATTTGCCTTTTGCCAAATATTCCCTGATATCATGAAACCAAAGCTTTTCGTCTGCTTCTTCTTTAGCATGGGCACAATAAGCTGGCTGATCATGGATCTTTACTGGAATGGGATCAATGAAGTTTTTATCTGGATGTTGTATCATGGAAGATAGGGTAGCAAATGCGTTGGCGAACTCATTCTGGACCTTGGTAACATGTTAGAATTCCGTCTTTGTGAGCCTCTTTCTCAATTCCTGTACATGATGCAAATACAAGAGTATCTGGGAGTTCTTCATTGCCCATTCTTCTTGGACCTGATGTATAAGTAGATCTGAATTTCCGATCAATAGCAACTCCCGAATGTTCATGTCAATGGCCTTTTGAGCCCTATGATGCAGGTTTCGTACTCGGCCATATTGTTGGTGCATGGGAACCTAAGTTTGGTCAACACCAAATAATGTTGACCAAATTCTAATACTAGGGCTGCTCCTATTCTGACTCCTTTGAAATTTTCTGCTCTATCGAAAAACATTCTCCAACCATCATAGGATTCTGCAATGTCCTCTCCTATGAATGATACCTCTTCGTCAGGAAAATAGGTTTTCAGGGGTTCGTACTCTCTATCCATGGGATTTTCAGCAAGGTGATCTGCCAATGCCTGTCCCTTGATTGCTTTCTGAGTTATGTAAATAATGTCGAACTCACTTAACAGGATTTGCCACTTGGCTAGCTTGCGAGTGGGCATGGCCTTTTTATAGATGTACTTCAAGGGATCCATCCTTGATATGAGATATTGTATTATAGGTACAGAGGTAGTTGATCGCGGCGGACTCAACCTTAGGAAAAGGGGGCGCTAAGACTTTTACCCAATAGCTGTATCACGGTCAATTTCCATAGGGAGCTTGGAATGGAGTCGAGTATTTGTTTGGTCTAGGAATGCGTTTTTGCTCCTAATTGTAATTCTAACATTTTTGGGTTTTTATGATTATCAACTACAATTTATCAACTACAAATTAAAACTAAGTTATGCTAAAATATTAATTCTAGGTTATATGCAAGATAGAGAAAGGTACTAGGGTCGTGGCATTTACCTAGGTGGTCAACTGACTGGTAGAGATTCCTAATACAAGAATAATAATTATGGATATTTTGCTATAACCGTTGCACGATTGTACTCATTCTCACACCCCTATGTAGAGAGAATGATTTTTCCCAATTGACTCTAGAGAGACCAATTGGGTAGGCTAATTTACCCAAGCAATTTAGGGTTCAAGTTGGGTGTTAGTCTCTCGAGGTTTAACTCGTTAATTGGGACTACCATTCTCATGGGTCCATTCTAATTCCTTGTTGGGTCAATTTTGGGGTCATACACTCTCTTTCTCAAGAAGAGTCAAGACCCACTAGGCTAGACTTAGTGTTTCCAGCCACCAAATCCTAATGAAAATATAAAATAAACCCAAATAGCAAACACCCAACATCAAGAATTAAACAATCACATCCATTAATTACCCACACTAGGGTTGAGTCACAAAGCTAGGCATAATAGAAACAGAAATTGAAGAAATAGATGATGAAACAAACATACTAATTAATTACTAATGTTAATCTACAAGAATCCACGATGAAACAAGATAAAATTGTCCAACATAGGCTAAAATTTGAGTCTCACGAGTGCATCAACTATATGATATCTAATACATAACCTAAAAAAGTAACATGTTCTATTTATAGTGCACAGGAATAAACTGGACAAAAATGCCCCTGCGGAGCTGGCGCGGAACGCGCATAAATGTAGCGCGGCCATGCAAGAGTCTTGGTCTTGATATCTCTCCTCTGAAGTTAGGGACGCGGACCATGCAAGAAGGTAGACTGGCCGCGCTGGCTGAGGGACGTGGACCGCACGTAAATAGGGCGCGGCCACGTGGAAGGACTTGGCAAAATGACAACTCTCTGAATATTATCCACACTGACCGCACTATTTTGGTGCACGGACGTGTGGGATTTGCCTTGAATTCTTGTGTCTCTGAACTCCCATAGGCGCAGACTACGTAGGTGCGAGCGTGGACCACATAGGTTACCATTGAAATTGCTCAGTCTCTGAACTCCTAGCGCGGCCATGTGGCAAAGTAGTGCAGACCGCGCAGGATACCACTGGAAGTGCATAGTCTCTGAACTCCTAGCGCGGACGCGTGGCAAAGCAGTACGGTGCGCGCTAGGCTTCCTTGTTCCCCACATCACTTGCCTTTTGCACTTGGTAGATTTCACTCCCTTCTTAGCCGATCTTTGACATTTGTCATATTGTTCCTCAAACCTGCAATCAAGTGCAACTTGTAAGCATTTTAGGACTAATTTATGGCAATTCACACACAAAGCATAGGCAAGAATAGGTATACAACGTGTTAAAATCATATTTATCAACTCCCCCAAACTTAAACCTTTGCTTGTCCTCAAGAAAATAAAATAAGACCTACACCTCATAGGAAAACATGCAAGTAATTCCTGCATATCCTAATGTAACCTCAACAAGCATCAATTGGGACTAACAATTGCCCTCAATACGAATGCTCATTAACACATTTAATCGTTGGAAACTTGTGGATCAAGTGTGACACAAGAGCATCAAGAGCTAACACATTTCATCAAGGAACTTTTCTCAATTACTTTGATCGTTGTTGAACCCAAACTCATACATCCTAGACTCTCCCTAAGTGAACCTCATCTCTTAGAGTATTGACACACAAACCGAGGTGGATGGATTCTCACTTATCTCTCTCAAAGAAAAGGCCATAAGTCCAGCTCTAAGTAACATATGCTTGCCCCTTATGTAAGTATCCACTAATGTAGGCTTCCCTTAACTCAAGATCATATAGGAATCTTGAGGAGTCATTGTAAAGGCTTTTAGGTAAAGGTAGGGCATGTTTTTACTCAATTGGGTTCAATCTTCCCTTAAGCACTTCTTTTCATTCATTTTGGCACTCTTTCTTGACTCATTTGAGTATTTCATCTTTCAAGGGGTTAGAGAGACACATTGTCACTCTTTCTTATTAAATTCAAAATCTTTCTCCTTTTTGTCTACTTTTTCACACATTTTTCACTTTTGGTTGTCCTTGGATTCCCTTTTTGGTTCATACTCACTTTTGTCTTTCTTTTTGTCTTTTTCTCTTTTTCGCTGCCTTCCTTTTCTTGCTTTTGTACCTTTTTACGACATTGATTCCTTTCTTGTCTCTCCCCCCCCAAACTTAGATATTTTCCATTACTCAAGGGAAGATTTGGGTGCCAAGAGAGGGTCTCATTGAGAACGGGCATAGGCTTGTAGCTTTGGTTCATGAAAGAAGAAGGTTCAAGGCTCAAAATGGGTGAACTAAGGATCATTTCATTAGTAGGTCATGAAATTGTTCAAAATTAGCATGTTGGATCAAGGAGAGCCTATAATCACCTCTCAAGTCGAGTTTCACCTATGATTTACCTCAACTAATATTCAGGGCAAGTTCTAGACTATCGGCTCGGTACTTGGGCTCACAATTCAAATTCTCACCACACACACTCAAGGATTGCTAATAATATCGAGTCGAGGGCCCACAACAAACTTAGTTACGATTCGAGCGCAGAATGGCCCACAATGACCAGATGATGATTGTTTGGTCAACACAAGAGTCTTAAGGCCATAACTTTCGCCATACCTAAACACAACATCATATCTTTGACCATGGGATCAAAGGCAAATGTGCTAGGCCCAAGTGAAACTTTGCCTGAGGTATCCTAAACTACAAATCTTGAAAATCAAAAAGAAAAAATAAAAAATGAACTCAACCCTTAAGAAGGTTGTCACGCCATCTATCATTGGGAAGAGCCACCCGGTTCGCACAGCACTCAACCCTTGGAAAGAACCATGGCATTAAAAAAACCAAGGTCTTATTGCAAATGCCAAATAAAACACAAAGGCTACGAGCCTAACTTTGCAACTAAAATGAAATTTTTTATTAAAATAGAAAACCAAAATGGAAAAGCGAATGAATATGTACAATAGGGGCGTAGAATATTCAACTAGGGGTAATGAATATATACAGAAAGTTAAGAAGCATTCAAATTGAAAAGTTATATACAAAGCATCTATTAACTATAAATATGCTAAAAGTCAAAAGAATATATAAATTCATCCAACAAAATAGTAGGGCGCAACCCAACGAATAACAACTGGCATTGTTCCCAATGCCAACTACTAAAATAAGCATAAATAACTGGAAAGGATGAGTGGCCCCTAAACCCTAATCTGTCGCCATGTGCTGGTCACTAGGCCCCTGGTCCTCTGTACTGGCGGGAACCTCAGACTGGTTCCCGGCCTGCTTCTGCTCTGCTACTGGGATGGGCCGGATCAAGGACTGGCTGAACAACTGTTGGAGCACTGGAGGTACCCTCCTTAAAATGTGCCACCTCTATCTTAACTCCCTCAGTGCTAGGGAGTTTCCTCTTCTTTCTTGGCTGCCTGGGTGGCTCCTCCTGCTGTGGCTGAGCTGCTACTGGATCTCCAGCCGGGTCCCCAAATAATAAGTCTAATGGCATCTGGTTCGCCAAAATCTTATCCACCTCTCCGTTCGTCTTCGTCACTGACTCCTTTGATACCTTTTGCTTCCTCAAATTCTTGTGCTCCCGAGCCAACTTATCCAATGCCTTGCTGTGTGCCCCAACTGCCTTAATCAAGGCATCCTGCGTTGGCATCATCTTTTTCTGGTTGGCCAAGATCTTCTTCATTATTTCCTCAATGGAAGGAGGAATTTCAATAGTGGCAGTAGCTGATTGTACCTGAACTATAGTGGCCAAGTTGGACAAATTAGATGTCGCAGCTGACATCCAGTTGTTCAAACTGGCTAAAGACCGAGTGAGCTAGTGGGCAGTGAACCGGTGAGTCTTTGATGAAGGGACAATCGGGTTTCTGAAGTTGATGTACCAACAATAGGAGAAGGATCGGGGGGCAATGTCTCACCGGTAGTAGGGATGGTAGATGGCTCAGTAGAATGCTCAATAGCCGCTGGCTCCTCAGACTGGCCGGGTGCACTAGAAGTAGATGGATGATGCTTTTTGGACTTCTTTGGGTTGTCGGGACCCAGCTAAGTGTACCATGAATAGGGAGCCAGTGGTTTTACCTTGACATAAAAGTGTTTCTTTTTCACCTACTAATCTCTAAAGTACAGGAAAAAAGTGTTGGTCTCCTGTCCGACCGTAGAGACCACCCTCGAAATAATGTTTCCCACATTGAGAGGAAGCCCGGCCATGATAGATTCCACTAGAACAACACGGGGAATAGGGATGGAGTGATCATGGGTGGAGGGATCAAGTCTACTACACACGAACGTCAACCAACCATACTGGGATAGTTGCCCGGGGCTGCCAATTACTGAGCCAACCACGGATGAACCTCTTCTTTCATTGCCAGCTTTTCTAAGTATTCAAATTTATCCTCTTCGTTGAACCCCAAAAAGTCATTCAGTGACTTCCCATCAAACATCACCAATTTGTCCCGTACTTTTGTCACCTTTGAGTCCTTCACCACATGATGAACATTACAATATTTTCACCGGCGACTATACAATGATCCTTGAAGAAACCCCTGTTGGAAACACGTTCTTAAGGCATTATACTAAACGTGTGTTCATATTTGTAGGTTTTGATGAATGACAAACTATGCGCAAATTGACACATGACGAGGTCCAAGCACAAGCGCAAAATTGATATATAACGAGATTCAAGCACAAGACAAAGATCGAGATTAAGTTTTATATGAGTCGGTATTTAATTGTGATCTTGATCCGACAACTTAAACTCAAGACTTGGCTTCTCTCGTAAAAATATTTTTAACAAATCATGCATATTTAATTTAGAGCAAAATGATTTTAAATAATCTATATTTACTTTAGTCAAAATGATTTTTAAACATGCCTCTAAAATCTGGACTAAGATAATCGATTATGTACTTATGATAAATCGATTATGTTTAAGTCAGCTGCTTGACAATCGATTGTGAACTTATGACAATCGATTGTGTTAAGATAGTGAGCATTAGATTTTTCAAATCTGCATAACAATCGATTGTGAACCTTATGACAATCGATTGTGATGAGGCAGTGTCCATCAAAGTTTTTCAAAGCTCAAAATAATCGATTGTGAAGCTAATGACAATCGATTATGAAGAGACAGTGTCCATCAGATTTTTCAAAGTCACAAAATAGTCGATTGTGAACATATGACAATCGATTGTGTTGAGGCAGTGTCTTCCAAACTTTTTCAAAGTTATTAAATAATCGATTGTGAACTTATGACAATCGATTGTTAAGAGGCAGTGTCTAAATTGATTTTTCAAGATTGATATATAATCGATTGTTAACTTAATATAATCGATTGTATAACTGACCGTTGCCAAAATGTTTTCAAATACCGTCAGGTAATCGATTATTAATTTCTTATAATCGATTGTTTTAATTAAAATCTGGAAAGAATTTTTTGAACGTTGCTGAGTAATCGATTATTGATTTCTTATAATCGATTGTTTTAATTAAAATCTGGAAAGGATTTTTGAACGTTGCTGAGTAATCGATTGTAGATTTCTGACAATCGATTGTTTTACGTAAAATCTGGAAATGATTTTTTTAACGTTGCCAGTAATCGATTATTGATCTTAGATAATCGATTGTTATGCGTAAAATCTGGGATTGATTTTTGGAAGAACTGGCAAACAATCGATTGTGGTAATTTGACAATCGATTGTCACATAGTAAAATCAGCAATTCTTAATTGGCTATTAGGCAACGGTAATACAAAGTTTTTCAACTATAAATACAGCTTCAATTCAGTCTTTTAAGAACAACAACTTACAACAACTGATCATACAATTGCTAAAGTTTGCATACTTTATTGCTTATCATTTTATATTCATTACATAAGCTTTTGAGAGCCAAATTCTTGTCGAGAGTTGTTGCGATCTTGAGCGTATTCTTTTTACTCATATCTACTCTTAAAGGAGTGTCTTGTTTGAGTGCTAAGTGTTTTTGTACACTTGAAGGGAAGTGTTAGTCCCTTGTGTTGTAAGAAGGAACTTGTGTTTCCTTGGTTGAAGTCTTGGAGTGTTGTATCTCCGAGCAAAGGTTGTTGAGGCTTGTGTCCTCAAGTTGTAACGGTTTGTTGAGCACCCGTAAGCTTAACAAGTTAGTGGAAATCTCGAGAGAGTCTCTCGGGGACTGGACTAGCCACGGGTTGTGGTGAACCAGGATACATCGGTGCGTTTGTTCTAATTTATTTACTTATCGCGCTTATTTATTTCCTGCAATTTTTAAATTCCGCAAGTTTACGCTAATTTTTATTATAACGCTATTCACCCCCCCTCTAGCGTTAAGCGTGTTATCTAACAATTGGTATCAGAGCCCAACTCTCTGAAGACTTAACCGTTTGAGAGAAACATCCATGGCTTCTACTCGTGATTCTTTTGCAGGAATAGGTGAAGGACAATGCTCCACCCGACCACCGCTATTCGATGGTACAAATTATACATACTGGAAGGAGAGGATGAGAATATTTGTACAATCAAATAGTTTTCATCTTTGGAAGGTCATAATGAATGGAGAACAAATTCCAACCAAGAAGGTTGAAAATGAATGGGTCCCAAAGTCCGAAGATGAATACGATGCGGATGATATCCGAAAGGTGCAAAAAATTTATGCTAAAGCTATTAATTTATTATATTTTGCTGTAAATGCTGATGATTACAGGAAGATATCTTGTTGCACAACGGCGAAGCAAATGTGGGACAAGCTGGAAATTACGTACGAAGGTACGGACCAGGTAAGGGAAGCCAAAATTGATTTCCTAACCCATGCATATGAATTGTTTCACATGAAGGAAGGCGAAAGGTCGATGAGATGTTTGAACGATTTTCAAAAATCGTAAATGATTTACATGCTCTTAAGAAGACCTTCACGGATAAGGAACTTGTCCGAAAAATTCTCCGAAGTCTCACTCTGGAATGGCGATCCAAGGCCGACGCGATTCAAGTATCCATTGGCATTTCAAATGTCACCATCGACGCATTAAGAGGTAATCTTAAAACTTATGAATCTACTATACTTAACCCTCTTGTTGATGATCAAAGGAAGCAAAGAATCGCTCTCAAGGCAAGCACAAGCCAACCTCAAAATGATGAGGACGGAGACAACGAGTTCGGACTCGTTATCAAGAGATTTCAAAAGTTCATGCGGAAAGAGTATAAACGAAAGGGCAAAAAGCAAGGAGATCAAATAAAGTGCTATGAGTGCGGAGAAACCGGGCACATTAAATCAAATTGCCCAAATGCTAAAAATGAGAAGAAACCCTTCAAGAAGCAACGAGCATACATATCTTGGGGAGGCGACTCCGGTGACGAGTCAAGTGAGGAAGAAGAAGACGAAGCCGCAAATCTTTGTCTTATGGCACAAGAAGACAACAAAGAAGAGGTATGTCAAATTTCTTCCAAAAATTTCTTTTCCCTTGAAGAAATGCAAAATGCTTTTGATGAGTTGTATAGCGAATTTATTAAAGCTTCAAAAACTGTTAAGAGTATAAAATAAAATGCTTATTTAAAAGAAAAATATTTTCAAAAACAACTCTCTTTTAAAGAAAAGGAATTGGAAAAACTGATTTTAGAAAATGAGAAGTTGAAAGAGGAAAACAAATTTTTGGCAAGAGAAGCGCCGACAAGCCCGAAAGTTCTAGAAATTGTACTTCTTGCATGCATCTCAAAAATGAAGTAGAAAGGCTTATGGGCACCTTAGATAAGTTTAACTCTTCTCATAAAAATTTGAATGAAGTGCTTGTTAATTTGAAGTCGACCAAGCATGGCATAGGTTTTAGAAACGAGCCTAAAGAGAAAGTTGAAGCCAACCCCCAACCACCTAAGGCTCAACCTAGGATAAATAAAACAAATGTTCATCCTAGATACAACAAACCTAGAAATGGTTTTCATCAATCGCAACCTAGAAATAATCATGCTAGAAATAATGCACATTCTAGGCCAAACACTAGAAGGAATTTTGAACCTTTTAGAACACCTAGAAATGACTTCCAACCTAGAAACAACTATTCTAGAAATGATGCATATCCTAGAACAAATGGTAGGAGAAATGATTTTCATGATTTGCGCAATAGTTATATTGTCAAGAATAGAGTAAATGAATTTCGTCCGTCCAATTACTATCAACCTAGAAGGATGCATAATCCTAACGTGACTTGTCATTATTGTAGACAAATTGGACATATTGCTCCTACTTGTTTTACACGACATAGACATAACACTCAATCACATCACTATGATTTGCCTAACCCCCAAGGATCCAAAATGGCATGGGTACCTAAAACTCATTAATCTGTTTTGTAGGTATCAAGTGTACTATGGTACCTTGATAGTGGATGCTCCAAGCACATGACGGGAGACGAATCCAAATTCCTTCAACTAGAACACAAGGAAGGGGGAAGTTTTATTTTTGGTGATAACAACAAAGGAAAGATTATCGGCATCGGATCGGTCGGTAAGGATGAAATTTCTTCCATTAAGCGTATATTACTTGTGAAAGGTTTAAAACATAATCTCTTGAGCATAAGTCAATTATGTGACAAGGGAAATCTTGTCTTATTTGATTCGGATGAATGCTTAGTTTTTAGACGTAGCGATTTTAAAATTATCCTTCGTGGTTTTAGAATGGATAACATTTATATGGTTGATCTTGCAAATTCTTCACCCGAATATGTGAATTGTTTAATGAGCAAAGAGGATGATTCTTGGTTATGGCATCGTAGAGTAGCTCACATCAACATGCATCTTTTGAACAAATTGGTTTCACAAAATTTAGTTGTTGGTCTTCCAAATTTGAAATTTGAAAATGACTCTATTTGTGATTCTTGTCAAAAAGGGAAGCAAACAAAAGCATCTTTTAAATCGAAAAATATTGTTTCAACTACTAGACCATTGCAATTGCTTCACATGGATTTGTTTGGACCATCTCGCATTGAAAGTCTTGGTAGAAATCGTTATGCTTTTGTTATTGTTGATGATTATTCCAGATTTACTTGGACTTTATTTCTTGCCCATAAAAGTGATGCTTTTCAGAATTTTAAATATTTTCTTAAACGTGTTCAAAATGAAAAGGAAACAACCGTCACTTCAATTAGAAGTGATCATGGGGGAGAGTTTGATCACAATCTCTTTGCGGACTTTTGTGACGAACTCGGTATCGAGCATACCTTTTCCGCTCCACGAACACCACAACAAAATGGGGTGGTGGAAAGGAAAAATAGGTGTCTCGAAGAGATGGCTAGAACCATGCTCGAAGAGGCTAAGATTCCCAAACATTTTTGGGCGGATGCTGTGAGTACCGCATGCTACGTTTTAAATAGAGTAGTCATAAGGCCAATACTTATGAAAACCCCTTATAAACTCTACAAGGGAAGGAAACCAAATATCTCCCATTTTAGAGTATTCGGTTGTAAATATTTTATTCATAACAATGGAAAAGATCAATTGGGAAAATTTGATGCCAAATCCGATGAGGGAATTTTTATTGGGTATTCTTCACGTAGAAAAGCATATAGGGTATTTAATAATAGAACCCAAACTGTGGAGGAATCCCCTCATATTGTGTTTTCCGAAAATAATGCTCGCTTGGCGAGAAAGGATTCTTGTTCTGATCTTGCAGGTATTTTAAATAGTTTAAAAGACAAAGTACAAGAGGAAACTCCTAAGGAAATTCAAGATGAAATCTTGGAACAATCAACGGAGGAAACACCACAATTGGAGAAAGAAATGAAAATGCCTAACGAGTGGAGGACAATCAAAGATCACCCTCTCAAACAGGTAATTGGCGACGTCGGAGAAAAGGTAAGTACCCGAAACTCTCTTAAGAACACCTTAGGACACACTTCTTAAGAGATCACGTTCTCATTGCATTATTTCGTTACAAATTACTAACTTGGGCGTCGGAGACGTCTAATTCTCTTTTGCAGGTATCGCCCTAAAGGCAAGGGGAATTATAAAGAAATGGCATAGAACAATCGATTGTTACAACAAATAATCGATTATTTTACTGTGCGGACAATCAATTAGCAAGTATCACTAATCGATTATTTATGTTTGATGCTTATTATGCATTTGTGTTTAATAATCGATTTTTTAACTGTATAATCGATTACCGTCTCAGCCATTCAGTACTGCTTTCCTAAAACAATCGATTGTTTCATAAATATAATCGATTATTTTCCAAGTCAGAAAATCACCGTGCTCACTGTATCACACCAATCGATTATCATAATTCAACAATCGATTATTTTTTGTCAGTAATTCAAATATTTGTTACCATTTGGGTCCTGCAATCGATTTTGTGTCAGTTCCGAGTTCAAGTCAAAATCTGCTCAACAATCGATTATTTCGTTTCAACAATCGATTGTCTAACGGCCAGTGCAATTTATTTTTACCGTTTCTGACTGTTTTGGCTCATAAATTTCTGCAGATTTTCATCATAAATGAAATGCCATTCTTCCCATTATAAATAGGCATCACAAGTCTTCAATTTTATTCACTCAAGCATCAATCTTTGCTTCCAAACCTTCAAAAATCTTCCAAGTTTCTTACAAAGTTCATTACTACTTTTTGAAAATGTGGGGCAGACACTCTAAACGTTCCCGTTCAGGTAAACAAGGTGCATATTCTTCTGCTCCTCCACCTCCAAATTTCCCTTATCAAGATGGGTCTATTTTACAATTCAATACTGAAACCGAGCTTACTAGATTTTTGACAAAATTCGAAAAGCGTGACATTCTTCCTCCTCGCTTTTCAACAAGCAAGTATCTTGAATCATATGCCCCCGCTGCAAACATGCTTAAGGAATGTCAACTTCTTGACTTCTTATATCTTACCTATCCTTATATTAATCCTCCATTGATTCAAGCGTATTACTTAAACCTTCATGAGGATGACGATGGTGAGCTTGTGTCAAATATTAATGGTGTTCAAATTCTTTTGTCCAATGAAAACTTGCATTCCATTGCCCATCTTCCTCGAAATGGCGAAAACATTACTCGCTACATTAGAGAGGCCGGCGCCTTATTTGATGAGAAAACTCTCCTAAACCAAATAGGTCTTACATCTTATGATCCTAATCTATCTACTCGGCGCCCTACTATCACGGGATTGCTCCCCGTATATCGTTTGATTTTCTATTTCATCACCCGAGTCCTCAAGCCTCGGAAGCATAATCATACCACTCTTTCCCAAGAGGACGCTAAGCTCATGCATGCCATTATAACCGGAGCTCACATCAATTATTGTAAGTTCGTCAAAATTCACATGCGTGATGCCATCGGAGATGATGGACCTCTTCCCTATGCCCTCCTTATTATGAATTTTCTTGAAGCTTCCGGGTTCAACACCTCTATCGGTCCGCTCAAAAAGAGCACCAAGAAATGGGAAATTTCAGAATCCTCCTTTCCCCATGACGGTGATCATGCAGCTCCTGCTCCTCCTCCAACCCGTCCATCGCGTCAGCCTCAAGAACCTACTCTTCAATCCATTTCCGAACAAATTGCTTCATTGACCACCTCTGTCGGTCAATTGACACATGAGATCCATGGATATTTTGACCATGTTCATTATCCATATGCCGGTCTTGTTCCCTATGAAGCAGTGCCGGATGATGAGGCGGGAAATGATGATGAATAATTTCTCTATTTGTCTTTCTACTTTATTGTTCTATGTTTTATTGTTCCCGTATGTAACCGTTTTTTAATAAATAAACATGTTTTTTTGATTATTCTATATTTTTTTGCTAATGGCAAAAGTGGGAAGATAACGGGTATGCACTCTCAATACTTATCGGCATAAATTGAGGGGGAATTCATATATTAAGGGGGAACAAATTGCATATCTATATACTTGTTGCATATCTTTACTTGTCTTGAATCGTCATTATGAATTGCCTAATATGCATATCCCGCTTGAAGTTTGCCATTATCAAAAAGGGGAAAATTGTTGGAAACACGTTCTCAAGGCATTATACTAAACGTGTGTTCATATTTGTAGGTTTTGATGAATGACAAACTATGCGCAAATTGACACATGACGAGGTCCAAGCACAAGCGCAAAATTGATATATTACGAAATTCAAGCACAAGACAAAGATCGAGATTAAGTTTTATATGAGTCGGTATTTAATTGTGATCTTGATCCGACAACTTAAACTCAAAACTTGGCTTCTCTCGTAAAAATATTTTTAACAAATCATGCATATTTAATTTAGAGCAAAATGATTTTAAATAATGTATATTTACTTTAGTCAAAATGATTTTTAAACATGCCTCTAAAATCTGGACTAAGATAATGGATTATGTACTTATGATAATCGATTATGTTTTAGTCAGCTGCTTGAAAATCGATTATGAACTTATGACAATCGATTGTGTTAAGGCAGTGAGCATCAGATTTTTCAAATCTGCATGACAATCGATTGTGAACCTTATGACAATCGATTGTGATGAGGCAGTGTCCATCAAAGTTTTTCAAAGCTCAAAATAATCGATTGTGAAGCTAATGACAATCGATTATGAAGAGACAGTGTCCATCAGATTTTTCAAAGTCACAAAATAATCGATTGTGAACATATGACAATTGATTGTGTTGAGGCAGTGTCTTCCAAACTTTTTCAAAGTTATTAAATAATCGATTGTGAACTTATGACAATCGATTGTCAAGAGGCAGTGTCTAAATTGATTTTTCAAAACTGATATATAATCGATTATTAACTTAATATAATCGATTGTATAACTGACCGTTGCCAAAATGTTTTCAAATACCATCAGGTAATCGATTATTGATTTCTTATAATCGATTGTTTTAATTAAAATCTGGAAAGGATTTTTTGAACGTTGTTGAGTAATCGATTATTGATTTCTTATAATCGATTGTTTTAATTAAAATCTGGAAATGATTTTTGAACGTTGCTGAGTAATCGATTGTAGATTTCTGACAATCGATTGTTTTACGTAAAATCTGGAAATGATTTTTTGAACGTTGCCAGTAATCGATTATTGATCTTAGATAATCGATTGTTATGCGTAAAATCTGGGATTGATTATTGGAAGAACTGGCAAACAATCGATTGTGGTAATTTGACAATCGATTGTCACAGAGTAAAATCAGCAATTCTTAATTGGCAATTAGGCAACGGTAATACAAAGTTTTTCAACTATAAATACAGCTTCAATTCAGTATTTTAAGAACAACAACTTTCAACAACTGATCATACAATTGCTAAAGCTTGCATACTTTATTGCTTATCATTTTATATTCATTACATAAGCTTTTGAGAGCCAAATTCTTGTCGAAAGTTGTTGCGATCTTGAGCGTATTCTTTTTACTCATATCTACTCTTAAAGGAGTGTCTTGTTTGAGTGCTAAGTGTTTTTGTACACTTGAAAGGAAGTGTTAGTCCCTTGTGTTGTAAGAAGGAACTTGTGTTTCCTTGATTGAAGTCTTGGAGTGTTATATCTCCGAGCAAAGGTTTTTGAGGCTTGTGTCCTCAAGTTGTAGCGGCTTGTTGAGCACCCGTAAGCTTAACAAGTTAGTGGAAATCTCGAGAGAGTCTCTCGGGGACTGGACTAGCCACGGGTTATGGTGAACCAGGATACATCGGTGCGTTTGTTCTAATTTACTTACTTATCGCACTTATTTATTTCTTGCAATTTTAAATTCCGCAAGTTTACGCTAATTTTTATTATAACGCTATTCACCCCCCTCTAGCGTTAAGCGTATTATCTAACAACCCCAACCCTCTATAGTACGGAATTGTGCTTGCACCATTGGGTTGAGAGGAAGAAGATCAGCATCAATGAACTGTCTCTCTGGGATAAATTTTCTTGCGGGACACCATTCCCTAAATTTGTGAAATGCTATCTCGCTCACAAACATGTCTGCCCAGGCTTCAGGTTTTCTAGTCCGCTCCACCCCCCGACTTGAGGTTCACCCCCTTCACCATATCCTTCACTTTCCACAGGTAATAAAGCTGTAGGGGAGGTAGAATATTGCTCTTCATTTCTTTCTACGAACTCATCAGACGAATCCATAACAACATTGACTGGTGGAGGTGGGTGCAGGATCAGGTGAAGGAGTATGATGCAGCTAGAATGAGGTTGACATGTGAGCCGGAGCTGATTCTGAGGCGATGCTCCAGGATGGTGCATACTCACGCCCCGTAGAGTGGGAGGCCGCTCTAGCAGCTTCTTGTATCCACTTACTGGTCCTTTTTATGTTTTCCCGAACCTGGGGAGTGACTTTAACCACCCACTTTCCTTTTCCCCCTCGGGAGGAACCACCTCTCCCGGGTTGTTTTTGTTCTTATCCTCCATGTTTGTTAACCATGATCTGCAAAGAATATAAGTCTATCATTGTTAGTTTAAGCATATGCGGTGATTTAGATGTTACAATTGAGTTCAAGTTTCAAACATAGTGCAGTAGAATAGGAGGCGCGGACCGCACAAAAGAGTCAAGCAGTCTCGCTGAGATAGCGCAGACCGCGTGAAACTGGAGCGCTGACCGCGCTTGACAGGGTACCAATCACACCCCTCTATGAAATCACCAACGTGGTCCGCACTGATTTGGACCGCGACCGTGTTGGTCCAGCGTGGATCGCGCATAAATGGAGCGCGGACCGCGTATGTCAATGACCAAAAAACAACTTTCTCTGAACCTTACCAATGCGGTCTGCACTGATATGGACCGTGGCCGCACTGGGCCAGAGCAGACCGCGCAAAAATACTATGCGGTCCGCATAGAAGAGACTTAGCACACACAGGAGAAGAGGCATGGACCGCGTAGAAAGAACGTATGGCCGCACAAAAAAAACGCGTGACCACGCAGGGCTAATAATTAACCAAGTCAGGAAGTTTTTATTTAAGTCCAATTTTTTATCAAATTTTGGGTCCTAATTGTCCCTACTCAATTACTAAACATGAATTCATGCCCATTGTTCAAAATAAACACACAAAATCTAACCTAACAATTTAAACTAGGAAGAAAGAGAAGAAATAAGAAGTTATACTAATGGGAAGCAAGTAAAATAATCAAAAATTAAAGCTAAGTATGAAATTAGAAAGGAGTGTTACCATGGCTTGTGAAAATTCAAACTTGAAGTAATGGACTCGATGAATAGTGAAAATCAGAGCTCATGTAGTAAAAATGCAAAAAGGGTAATATGAGGCATAAGGTCTCTATTTATAGAAAAAAACCTGGGCCCCTTCACCTACCTACCAGTCAGCCGCGCAGAAATGGCCCCGGACCGCCTACCATTGAATGAACAACACACACGGATCACACTGTTTTATCATGCGGCTGCATGGGAAACTTTAGAGAGTAGGTAATTTGGTCCTTCCCAGTGCGAGCCACACTGCTTTGGTTCACAGCCGCATGGGATCTTTCAGAGAACCTGCCATTTTGAGTCTTCACAGCGCAGACCGCAAAAAAATGTGACGCGGTCATGCTTGAATTTTTCAGAGACCTAACTCCCTATTACTCCATCCTATGCGGACCGCACTGTTTTTGGTGCACGCCCCTATAGACAAAGTTCAGAGACTCGACATTTTTTAATTTTGCCCTACACTGGTTCAATATTATCCCTGCAACACTTCGCAAACTATTAGCTCAAAAATCTTAATCTACTACAGAAAGAAAAAGACATGGGTTGCCTCCTAAGAAGCGCCTGATTTAACGTCGCGGCACGACGCATGCCATCAAAATCACTTCAAATGAATGAGTTCTGCCATGTGGCTGTCATCAAACTTTCCCAGGTAGTGCTTGACACGATGCCCATTGACTCGGAATACTTCACCATTCTTATTTTTGAGATCAATTGCACCAAATGGAGTTACACCAACAACTTCAAATGGACCGCTCAACTTAGGTTTTAGCTTGCCTGAAAATAACCTTAACCGGGAGTTGAAAAGAAGAACCATGTCACCAGCTTTGAATTCCTTACCTCGGGCATACTTTTTGTGAAGGTAATTAATCTTGTCCTTTTACAAGGGCGAGCTGGAGTATGCATGAAACCTGAATTTGTCTAGCTTGTTAAGTTGCTCAACCCGGAGATTCGCAGCAACATCCCATTTTATGTTCAATTTTCTCAAGGCCCACATAGACTTATGATCCAATTCCACCGGAAGATGAAGCGCCTTCTCAAACACCAACTGGTATGGAGACATACCAATTGGGGTCTTGAAAGCAGTACAATAAGCCCAAAGAGCGTCATCTAATTTTTTCGACCAATCTGTCCTATTAGCATTGATGGTTTTGGACAAAATACTCTTGATCTCTCAGTTGGAAACCTCAACTTGGCCACTCACTTGAGGATGATAAGGAGTGGTCACCTTGTGATTTAACCCATAGTTGGCTAGCAAAGAATCAAAAGCCCGGTTGCAAAAATGAGAACCACTATTACTAATGATAGCACGTGGAGTGCCAAACCTAGTGAAGATACTCTTTTTCAAGAACTCCACCACACTTCGAGCTTCGTTGTTGGTCAAAACGACAGCCTCGACCTATTTCGACACATAATCAACCGCTACCAAGATATAGGTGTTGCCACAAGAACTCATGAACGGCCCCATAAAGTCGATCCCCCAAACATAAAAAATATCAACCTCTAGAATCGTGTTAAGGGGCATCTCATCTCATCTTAGAAATCCCTCTGGCTCATTAGCATTCATCACATCTCTTGATAAAGTCACAGTGTCTTTAAACAAAAAAGGCCAATAAAATCCACAACTAAGCACTTTAGACGCCGTCCTCGCCCCGCCATGATGACCACCATAGGGCGAAGAGTGACAAGCTTCCACAATACACAACTGCTCTTCTTCAAGAACACATCGGTGAGTTACACCATCTGTGCAAATTTTGAAAAGATACGGCTCATCCCAATAATAGTCCAAACAGTCATGCTTGAGATTCTTCATTTGGTTGGAAACAAGCTCATACGGGACCACACCGGTAATAAGATAGTTGGAAATATTGGCAAACCACGACATGTCTTGTATTGAAACTGAGAGAAGTTGTTCATCCGGAAAAGCATCAGTTATCTCAAGGCCGTCTGATGGCCTCCCGTCCTCCTCCAATCGAGACAAGTGGTCCGCCACATGATTTTCACTTCCTTTTCTATCAACAATCTCCAAATCAAATTCCTGAAGAAGTAGTACCCATATCATTAACCTTACCTTTGAATCTTTCTTGGTCATCAAGTACCTAAGGGCGGCGTGATCGGTATGGATAATCACTTAGGCCCCCATAAGGTACGGGCAAAACTTCTCCATGGCAAATATAATGGCAAGAAATTCCTTATCGGTGACCATGTAATTCCTTTGAGCTTCATTCATTGTCTTACTTGAGTAGTACACAGGATGGAACATCTTGTTGATTCTTTGGTCCAAGACCGCCCCCACCGCAACATCACTAGCGTCGCACATGAGCTCAAAAGGCAAGCTCCAATTGGGTGCGGTAATGATAGGGGTTGTTGTCAACTTGTGTTTTAGAAGCTCGAAAGCCTCCATGCATTTCTCATCAAAGACAAACTTGGCCTCCTTCTCTAACAACTTGCACATGGGTTAACTACCTTAGAGAAATCCTTGATGAACCTTCGGTAGAAACCCGTGTGCCCCAAAAAGCTTCTCAACCCTTTGACAGAAGTAGGGGGAGGTAACCTTGAAATGACTTCAATCTTGGCTTTTTCAACTTCAACACCTCTCTTTGGAATCTTGTGACCTAATACAATACCCTCTTTTACCATAAAATGGCATTTTCCTAATTGAGAACTAGGTTTGTATCTTCACATCGGGCCAACACACGGTCCAAATTTTTCAAGCATTCCTCAAAAGAGTCCCCCACCATGCTAAAATCATCCATAAAGACCTCCAACATATCTTCCACCATGTCCGTGAAATTTGCCATCATACATCATTGGAAGCTTGCTGGGGCATTACATAATCCAAACGACATTCTCGAAAATGCGAATGTGCCATAGGGACAAGTAAAGGTTGTCTTTTCTTGGTCTTTTGGGGCAATGAGAATCTTATTGTACCCCGAATATCCATCTAGAAAGAAATAGAATGACCGACCCGCAAGATGATCAAGCATTTGGTCGAGGAATGGCGAGGGGAAATGATCCTTTTGAGTCACATTGTTAAGTTTTCAGTAGTCCATACAAACTCTCCATCCCATCTCCGTCCTAGTAGGAATCAACTCAGTATTAGCATTGGTAACCACAGTCATCCCGCCCTTCTTTGGTACACATTGCACATGAGAGGTCCATGAGCTATCACAAATAGGATACACCACACCGGCGTCAAGCCACTTGATAACTTCCTTCTTGACCACTTCTTGCATAGCTTTATTGAGTCTCCTTTGGTGTTTAAGTGAGGGCCTCACATCCTCCTCCAATATGATCTTATGCATGCAAAAGGCGGGGCTTATACCTAAAAAATCTGCCATTGTCTATCCGATCGCCCTCTTGCACGTTTGTAGAACTACCAAAGTGGCGTCAACCTGCACGTTAGTCAAGCAAGATGAAAGAATAACAGGAAAAGTGAAATTAGGGCCCAAGGTTTCATATCTAAGAAAAGGAGGAAGTGGTTTCAACTCCAACACTGGCGACTCCTCAATAGATGGCTTGCTTAGGGGAGTTTTGCGATTCTCAAGATCCAAGGATAACTTCCTTGGCTCATAAGATTACGAGCCCATACCATGCAAAGTGTTTACATATACCACTCTCCCGGCATCATCATCAAAATACATGTTCAATAGCACGGCCTCAAGTGGGTCCTCAACATTCACCATTGCGCTTGTGTCATCCACTATCACCGCCGTGACAATATCAACAAACAAGCACACCTCGTTGTTATTTGGTTGCCTCATAGACTTACACACGTGGAACACCACCTTTTCATCACCAACACGAAAGATCAATTCTCCCACTTCAACATCAACTAAGGCCTTCCCCGTAGCTAGGAAAGGCCTTCCAAGAATAATAGGCACCTCGAAATCCACTTCACAATCCAAGATCACGAAGTCGGCAGACATTATGAACTTATCAACACGAATATGAACACCATCAATTATCCCCAAAGACCACATCGTTGACCGGTCCATCATTTGAAGCCTCATAGAAGTTGGACGAGGTTGTCCAATTCCCAAGGTCTTGAAGACCAAATATGGCATTAGACTGATACTTGCCTCAAAGTCACAAAGGGCTTTTGCAAAGCCGACACTTCCAATGGTACATGGGATAGTGAATGCACCGGGTCCTCAAGTTTTGGAGCCATAGAATGTACAATTGCCCTCACTTGATGGGTCATCTTGATTGTCTCACACTTCATTGATCCCTTTTTTGTAACCAAATATTTCATGAGCTTTGTGTACCCTGGCACTTGCTCGAGTGCCTCCACCAAAGGCACATTGATTGTGAAACTCTTCATCATCTCGATGAATTTCTTAAACTGGTTGTCACCTTTTTACTCGGCCAACCGTTGAGGATATGGCGGAGGAGGCAGAGGCAACAGTGATTTGGCTTTGGGGACCGCCGGCTCGGGCATATCAATCACGTGTTCGCTAGATGGGTTCACGTACTCTTGTGTATCCTCCTCAACCTTATGGATATCAATACGCACATCATCTCTCACATTTGGGTCAGCTACATCTTCAACCACCAAAGACATTTCATTATCTCGTAACTCATATTCATCCACCATAACTTGGTTTCCTCTTGAGGCATGCACATCACCACCTCTTCCACTTCGCGTTGTCACCGTCATCACATGATTTTTGTTCCCACACTTAGGGTTTACTACCGTATCACTTGGTAGAGCACCCTTTGGGCGAGTATTTAAAAACTGAGAAATTTGGCCAAGTTGTACTTCCAAGTTGCGTATAGAAGTGTTGTGGGATCGGAGTCTTGGTTCTTCTTCATAATTTGCTCAAACATGACTTCAATTCTACCAAATTTTGCTTCTAAAAAAACTAGACCCATAAGATTGAAACGGCGGTGGGGTGTTCGGTTCTTGAAACATCGGAGGCCTTTGAAAACCTTGCCCCCAATTTCCTTGACCACCATTGTTATTCCACTCACCTTGCCCATTGTTATTGTTCCAATTGTTGTTGTTGTTTCTGCTTCAATTCCCTTGATTACCCAAATTGTTGTTCCCCCAATTTCCTCATTAGTTGTTGTTATTGTTCTAATTACCACCTTGTTATTGCCCCAATTTCCTTGAGATCTCCATTGTTGGTTCCCTTGATTACCTCTATTCTCTTTATAGTTATTGACGTATTGGACTTCCTCACTTTGATCATTATAGCATTAATTTGAATAGACACCACCATCATCATAGTTATCAAAATTTCCTTGAGGTTGTTGCCCTCTTTGCCTCCTTTTCATCATATTCACTCCTTCCATGGCGTTGACTTGGCGCGAGTTTTGAACTTGTTGTAACTGCGCTTTAGCCAACTGATTCATTGTTGTTGTAAGTTCGGCAATGGCTTGTCCGTGATCATGCAACTCCTTATGCAAATTTATAATATTAGGATCTTTTTTAGGAACATTAGCCTGGCTTTTCCATGCCGATGATGTATCATTCATCTCATCTAACACATCACAAGCTTCATTGTAGGGAAGCTTCATAAAATTTCCTCCCGCCAGTTGGTTCACAATACATTGGTTGGTTGTGTTGATTCCCCTATAGAATGTTTGTTGGATCATCTCATCATTCATATTATTCTTAGGGTACTCTTTCACCATTGTTCTATACCTTTCCCATATCTTGTGTAATAGTTTAGTCGGCTCTTTCTTGAAGGCTAGAATCTTGTCCTGTAGAGCCGCCATGTGACTTGGAGAGAAAAACGTAGCGATGAATTTGTCCGCAAATCATCCCATGTAGTGATGTAAAGATTGGGGGACCTCTCCAACCAATCTAACGCATTCCCCCGAAGTGAGAATGGGAAAAATCAAAGTCTTAATGCATCCGCCGAAACATTTGTCTACCTCCTACCCCAACAAGTATCCACAAAGCCTTTCAAGTGTATATAAGCAATATGATCAGCATCCCCCATGAAATAACCTCGTTGTTCCAGCAAGGTAAGCATCACATTTGTAATCTGGAAGTTCCCCGCCCGGATTTAGGGACGAACTATTGCACTTGCGTACCCTTGATTGGGTATAACTCTTGGTGCCACTCGTGGTGGAGGTGGAGGAGGGTCTGGTACGTTCTCATTTGTATTGGCATTTGCATTAGCATTTGACCTCTCCTAGGATCATGAGGTAATACATCTTATTGTTCTAGATCCTCAACCTTCTCCCCCACGACCACGTTGCCAAGAGGGTAATTTGCGTTTACATCCATGTGTACCTGAGTGAATTGACACAAATACGATTAGTAAAAATAAGCAAAACACAAAACTAGCTACACAAATAGTCAACACCATAAGCTCCCCAGCAACAATGTGAAAAAGTGATCACGACGCACTCAACCTTAGAAAGAGCAGGCGCTAAGACTTTTACCCAATAGCGGTATCAGGGTCAATTTTCACAGGGATATTAGAATGGAGTCAAGTTTATTTTGTATGGGAATGCGTTTTTTCTCCTAATTGTAGTTCTAACCTTTTTGGGTTTTTATGATTATCAACTACAATTTACAAATTAAAACTAAGTTATGCTAAATTATTAATTCTAGGTTGTATGCAAGATAGAGAAAGGCACTAGGGTTGTGACATTTACCTAGGTGGTCAACTAACGGGTAGAGATTCCTAATAAAAGAATGATGATTATGGGGCTTATGCTATAACCGTTGGATGATCGCACTCATTCTCACACCTCTTGGTAGAGAGAATGATTTTGCCTAATTGACTCTCTCGAGACCAATTGGGTAGGCCAATTTCCCCAAGCAACTTAGGGTTCAAGTTGGGTAATTACTCTCTCGAGGTTTAACCCGTTAACTGGGACTACCATTCTCATGGGTCCATCCCAATTCCCTGTTGGGTCAATTTTAGGGTCAT
>CM067334.1:44830000-44880000 GCA_034376525.1 Nicotiana benthamiana
TGGATCGACGTGGCTATCTTCACTTTAAATGGAGCAGGTTCCTTGGATGGTAAATCTGCAACTTCGAATGGTATAGGTGCATTTTTTGGAGACAAATTCAACCTCAATCGGTATTGGTGTCTTTGCAGTTGCTTCAAACTCAAGTGGCACGGGCATGTTTAACTCAGTGTCCCTAGATGGTTGAATTTGGACTATGATTGGATTAAGAGTAATTGTCGGCTTCTTTAGGTCATCACCTTCTATGATTAACCCGATTAACCCTTTGAGATCCCAATTACCCTCTATTTCAATCATGTGAACACCTCGACCCTTATGGTCTGGCAGATGGTTATTGCAGAAATTTAGAGTGGGTTCCTTCACCACAATAATCTTGTTGGCAGTCAGAGCCTGGATCTTGTCTTTCAAAGAACGACATTCGTCGATGGTATGTCCTTTCATGCCAGAATGGTATGCACATGATTTATTTGGGTTAACCCATTGAGAAGGGTTCTCAGTGGGTTACAATATAGAAAAGGGATGACATAACCAACTGCTTTGAGTCTATCGCACAACTGTTCAATGGGTTCAGAAATGGATGTATACTGCTTAGGAGGTCTGCGATCAAAATTTTGTCGAGGTCTAGGGAAGTTTTGGCGTGCGGGAGGTGACTGATAGTTGGATGGTTGAGCATTGTAGGTCTGGTAAACATGTGCAGGTTGGGAATATCTGGGTGAAGTAGGCTGATATGTGGGAGGTGGAGGTGATTGATACGTGGGTGGTGGAGTTTGGTAAGAGGGTGAGGGGGATTGGTAGTTCAGGATATGCTGATATGTGAGTGGAGGTATTGGGTAGGTTTTGTATTTGATGGGATATTTGGTTCTTTGTGCAACCATTACGGCTCATACGTCCCTTTTCTCGGACACACAACCAGATTATAAGGCCTTATTTGTAGCTTGCAAAGCCTCGAAGTTGTAGCCATACTGCTTTTGATGCCTTCTTCGATCCTTTCACCCAGCTTGATAATGTCAGAAAATTTGTGGCTCTCAATAATCATCAACCTTTCATAATGCTGTGGGTCCTGGGCCCGAACAAACAATTTGTTCATTTGTTCCTCTTCTAAGGCAGGTCTAACCTTAGATGCTTCAGACCTCCAACGAGTAACATATTCGCAAAATGTTTCTGTAGGCTTCTTCTTTAGATTCTGAATGTAGAACACATCTGGCGCATTCTCTGTGTTGAACTTGAACCTGTTTATAAAGTCGGACCCATACCATTGAGGTGGTCATTTGTGGAGTTTTGGAGTTCTGGGACGAGCAGCGGGATATTGTTTAAGATATGGCAGGCGTTGCAGTGGTGGTGAGGAGCAAGATAGTTTTGTTGCTTTGGGATGTTCTATGGAGGTGTAAGGTTCTGAGAATTTGGGAAATTAACATCTGGAGTGGTGAGGGAAAATGATTGATTTGCCAGATTCCAAACCCGATGAAGCTCTTCTTGGAATTTTAGCAGTTTTTATTCAACTTGGGATGCATTTTCCTTAGGAACCAGAGTACCATGACCATGAGTGACCTCTACCCGTTCAGTTGAGTTTTCCTTTTAAGCATCGTTCAATCTTCCATATTCCCTTTGTTCTTGTTTTTGATAGGACTAAAAGGAGTGGTGGGTGGAGGGCCCTTGGATCTCATGAGATAAGATGATGTTGCCAGAGTACACGAACTAATCTTTGGGGAGGGGAATAAAACAAAAAGTAAAACAAAAAGGTAACAAGTTAGTAAGGATTATAAAATGTTGCGATATTTAAACACGTAGTGCAAAATGTAAAATGTGTCCTAATTTGGGAACCTCTTTATGCCCGAGAGGCCTAGCAACAAATTGATTTGGAGAACTTAGAATGCTAAATGTCTCATTTTATTGATAAAAAGTAGACGAACCCCAAATCGACACTAAATAACAGGAAATAAAAGTCACTAGTGGCCATTAGCCTTATTACATTTCATAAAGCAAAAGAAAAAGCTCCTATCTATTTGGTCCCAAAAGGACCTTCCCCAGATTCGACATCCTTCCGTCGAACAGCTTCCTTAGATCGCGAAATCCTAGCAATAGGTAGGCTTTGGCTAGATGTCCGCCCTCATTTCCTTCAGCATGTTGGCAATCCTTGATTCTTTTGAGGAATTTCCTTTCCAGCTCCATTATGCCATGCTCCAAGTATCTAGTTATTTGTTGGCACTGACTGCCATGTCTTTCCACTCCTCGATCAACTTTTGGTTGGCTTCTTGTATCTCACGGTGCTTTCTTTCACATTCTCGAATCCTCTTGTGTAGTTGATTGTATTTGACCTGCGCTTCAGACTTTTCATCTATGATCTTGTGACCTCAAAAAAATCCGAGCTGGCCCAAATCATTATGATTATCCTCAACCAGGCTGAATAGTAGGGAGCACAACCAGTGTGGTATCTATCTGGCTCGATGGTGTCCCTTTCCATGACAATCCTACATTGCCACATGTGTTGAGCCTGGCACTTGTATGGGCTATCATCATCATGGAAGTCGGCCCGAAAATGACTCATCTTGTCGACCCTGGGTACAACCTGCTTCCTACCAGCCTGCCTTATTACCGGGAGAGGGAAATAATGGTATGTTCCTTTCAGACCGATCAATATAAAAAATAGTGCATTCCTGGATCGGGCGATAAACTCCTCGGTAGGGAACCACTTTAACATCTATTGTACCTGACCCTCAATTAGATTATGAAACAGCTCTACCCATCCTTTGGAGTCTTCCGGCTGAGCGAACATGCTGGGCATGCAATGCATTCGCCTTGGATGATAGATGATCATCCCAATCCCTTCGCTGAATCTCTTGTCGGTATTCATCCCTTTGTATATGTTCCATGAGCCAGAGTTGAAGTATCAAATTACAGCCTTCGAAGTGTTTGGCTCCTTGTTGGCACTTCTCCAAGGCTTAGTATATTTCCGCGATGATCATGGGCACAATATTGAATGGTTGCCCACCAATTCCCTCCATTAGAGCTTTTGTTACCATAGCCAACCTGGTATGGATCCTTGCTTTCTTCATTGGAAACACTATCATCCCCAGGAAACAAAACATGAAGAGGAAGACCCTTTGGTGAATATGACCCAATGATGTGATGGCAAACTCGTCAGGATAGGTACGCTAGGATTTGTTGTGACCGTACCTCTTATACAAATATTCAAAGAGTATATAAGATTCTTTCAGACATGTCAGTTCTGGATTCTTCTTCAGACCCATCATTTTGAGGAAGCCTCTGCCCTTGCGGTTCTCAAGCATTAATAAACGCAAAATTTCCGATGATATACCAGCCAATCCCTCTATTTCTTCTAGAAAAGGTGTCATTTCAATTCCCCGAAGCGGAATGCGGACCTCTCACAATCCTAGAATAAAGTAGCAGCTTTTATGATCTTGTTGTTTGGTTGGATTTCGAAGAGGGAATGCTGATTGCCCAGATATTTCCAGACAAGGGTCTGATCACTGGAGTGAAGATCTTCCCACCAGCTTAGCAATTTTGGGTGGATGTTGGTGACCATGCGGAATCTGGGGACTTCGTGCCTCATATTTCTGCAAGACAAAAAGGTTAGGCCATTACTCCCACTGGACTCGACATTAATATAAAAAACTGGCATAAAAATTTAGTCTTCCAAATAAATTCACAGAATGTGATGATGTTCGTTTGAGTTTTTGGGAAATCCAATGGACTTTGGACAAGGCTATCTTAAAGAGTCATTATACGGACAACATAACTGACTCGGCTAGGTTTGACTATGATGCATGCACAGTTTAAACAGAGTACGATTTATATGGGGTTTTAGACTGGTACCCTTGAGCGGACAACTCAAGAGGGAAAGGTACTGAACCGTCGACTATACCGTTGATCGACTGGTTTTACCGCAAATATGCTTTTTTCGGATTTAGGGGTGATAATATCAGAAGAGCGCAACCGCTCATTATAAGCGTTGCTATGGTATTTATTTGGCATGAGTGAAATATGATGTTGAGCATGATTATGCAGTAATTAAAGCAGGTTGTCACATATTTACACATTAAGAAAATAGTAAATGCAACAGTTTTCATAAATTAAAGCATTAGTAAAGGAGAATAGCAAAGGAAAGAAACAAAAGACAAGTCAGTTTTATAATTGAAAAGAAAATTGAATGCTTAAAATAATTAAAAAAATAATTGCACATAGAGAGGTGTAAGTTCACAATAATCTAAAATGGTAAAAGCCTAAAAATCCCCAGCAGAGTCGCTATGATGTCGCGCCCCCTTTTTCTCGTGAAATCGGGTTTATGACATTTTGGAGGGACAACTCTTTCCTTTTGGGAACTGATTTTTCATTTGAAGAGTTACCACTTAATGATTGGGGTGCATTAGGACACCAATATAGATTCAACTCTGAGTTTGATTGAATAACTAGAGGTAGGGTAAGGGCTTGAAATTATTCTAAGGGGAATGTGTTAGGCACCCCTCAGAATCCACTAGTGTAGTTTCCGGCTAGACAATTATTGTGAATTGAGGTGGAATTAACATAAAGGCAGATAAGGCTCAAATAAGAGGGAATTTCAACATATTATGTTTTGAAAGTAAATAAAGTTTGAAAGAACAATCAGAAAAGTTGGTTTTTAAATAAGGAGCTAAAATACTAAAAGAAAAGAAAAGAAAGAAAAGAAAAGAAAAGAAAAGAAAAGAAATGAAGAATAAAGGAAGGGGGTTCCTAGGTTTATTAAAAATATGGATCACCCCACACAATGTCCGGTAATCACTCCTCAATAAGGGGCTACACGTGACATTATCGTGTGGTCATCATATCCATATCTATCTTTCCCAGCCCGTTAAGGTATTTAAAGCGCGGATTGGTCTTGATTACTTATTGCATGCCATTACCCGCCCCATTCCTATTAGTCCCGGAGGTACTTAGGACTACTAATCCTAAAAGGGAGGGATATTAGGCTTATTTGAAGTTTCAAGGTAAAAATTCTAAGGTGACATACAAAACACATATTGTATATTTTTGGGGAAACATATAAACAAACAAAGGCTCATATATACCTCCTTAAATAAAGAAAGCATATAATTAGCATGACTTGCACATACTTTTTAGGTATGATTAAAAATACCAAAGATGAGAGAGTTTAAATATTAAGGCAGATTGGTTTATTACATAACTCAGATAAAAAGTTTGAATCAGGCTTGCATGCTAGTTGTAATGATCAATAGAAGCAGATTCAGTTTACAGTCATTACTCTAAGGCTTGCCTAAATATTTAGACGGAGTCCTATAGGCATGATATCTACTGAAAATTAGAAGGTGATGAGATAGTAAGACTTGAAATGAATTGTTTGAAGTCCTATTATGCATACTTGTTAAACTTGTTAAGTGAGGGACTTAGATTATTAAAAAGAGATGCAGAATGTACAAAAATTAAACAAGTTGGTTACAGGTTCTACAGGTGATAGTATCTTTTATCACTGATTTTATATCTAACATTGCATGTGAGTTAAAACAAGTCAAATTTATTTAGAAATACCTATAGGCATGTTTTCTATATGTTACTGATTTTAGACCCTTAGAGACATAGTATCTAAATGCAGTTTGAAGTATGCAGAATTAAAATAGTATTATAGGCAGGTTTTCTAAATGCAGTTTGAATTATGTAGAATTAAAATAGTCCAATAGACATGGTTTCTAGGTGAAATTTGAATATTCAAAAGTTAAAACACCCTATAGGCATGATTTCTACCTTTGCATGCATAGTTACCCAGTCTTTTTCACTAGCCAGCCCCAAATATTATTACAACTTATTGCAAACCAGAATAATAAATTACATCAGTAAAATACAAAGAAAAGTACAACCAAAGGAAACCTTATTCTTGACTTCCTCTCTCAGTTATGGGGATTAACTAGCTCAAAGACCACTGATCCAAAGCCTTTCTCAGACTTGGGTGTATCAGAGCTCCCTAAGGGCGTCAATAGGACTCAGGGCAGTGCTCACACCAAAGCTTCAAAATCAGAATAGGGACAAGTGCAGTGTAAGTGCCAACCCTCAAGTGTCCAAGTTCAGAGGGAGCTCATGGGTCCCAAGGCAAGGCTCACAAGAGGGGGCAAAACTTAAGTCTAAGAGAGAGTGCAAGTGAAGAAACAGATTTCTTGAGGGAATAAAGAAAGTGAAGAAGAGGGAAAGGGGTGATGGGAAACGATTACAGAGTTGATAACTTTGCACAAAAGAGGTCAGGGGTTAGGAACTTATTGCAAAGATCCTATGTACTTAATCAAGGGGTCAGCCTTGGGCATGCAAATCAATAAATGATGTTGGTATGCCTATTAGCCCACCAGAACACACAATACTAGAGAAACGTGGAGGTTATGATCCAGAGGATCAAGTTTGAGTCATGGACAACAGTGATCAATACTGTCATGCCTCAAACAAACCATCAATATCAAATACTTAATACATAGATTAAGAATAGGAAGAAAAAAATTATAGCATGCTAGAATAAGGTACTGAATTAAATACAAGCAGTAGAGAGAAGAGAAGGCAAAAATATTAAGTAAACATATTATTGTAATGCTGAAATCTTAATCAGAACATACTAGTTCAAGAAGCAAAATATAGTAAAGGCAGGTAGTATGACTTTGAAAACATGCCATAGTACAAGTAGCAAGAGAGAATATTTTGAATGAGAGTGTGAATTCAGAAAAATGCTCGTGTGTGTCCTTGTGTTAATGAAAGAGTAAGATACTTATAGTTTGAAAACTTGTAGAAAATAAGGCAAGAATCATAGTTCAGCAGCAAATATGAAACTATGTACTACTAATTAAAATCAAATTAGTATTAAGGACTTCCCTTAATTAAAGAGTTAAATTTAAACGGTAATGGGCAGAAAACATTTAAGGAAAGAAATCATATAGAGAATCATGTGTAGAGTAGACAGTTAGGGGTAAATACAAAGAGGTCTAATTTAAGGGAATAACAAATGCATAATCCTTGAAATACTCGGTTAACCCAAATAATATAAGAAAACCAAAATAACGTTGCATAATATGGAGATAATAAAAAATTAGTACATAGTAAATCAGTGGATCAATGATTTCGAAATCACTGATTTAAGAGAGTAGCATGGGTTCCAATGTATAAACAAATAAACCAAATTAAAGACAGGAGAATAGAAAGCCCAAAGGGAAGTTTTCAAATCAATCCAAGAAATATAAAAATTAGTAAAACAAGGAAAGAATCAATTACTTAACACACGAGTGAAATCAAAATTACACAAGAAATGGTTTGAAATCAGTCCATAGTTGAAGGTCATTTTAGAGGGAAACTTAGCATATAAAAGAGTGCATAAACATTAGGCATGCGAGGTTGAACATATGACAAAGAGAAGCATCATGCAATAACAATCACAAATTCAATAGATAGTGAAATATTGAAACATGATAGCCACGTAGGTCAATTTTACCAACTTGGTAATAGAGAAAAGAGAGAGTATCAAAAGCATGCAAAAGGCCGAGTAAAAATACCTTTCTGAAAAATATAGTCGAGTTTCAATGATGGCAGGAAATCAAAATTACATAATGAAATGGATGTTGAAACAAAAGATTTTAAATCCAGTCGAGTAACAGATGAAGCAACTTTAGAAGCTCGAATAGGTCCAAAGAAATTGGGTTTTGAAACCAATTAAATTCAGAGATGATGGACAAGTAAATCACACATCAAATAGTCTTAGAACTCGAATGAACCCAAAATTTTAGGGTTTTCACCATCAATCGATCCTAGAGATGAAAAACAAGTAAATGAGACAAATACTAAAAAAATAAATTCAGAAATCTCAAAAAGGCTAAGGCCCTTAGCATGCGAACTCAAGTAGAAGAACGACATAAGAAAAATAGTAGAACATGTTAAAAATCAGAGAATGCTTCGAAATAACTTAATAGAAACCCAAATCGGAAAAGATAAGGGTTCTGAAGGTAGAGTTTTGAAAGAAACCATGAGAAAAATGTTTCGAATTTTAAAGCAAACACATAACTTAAATAGATCTAAAAGAAATCGGAAGAACCTCAAAGGTTGGGGTTTCAGAAGAACCCCAAATGGTGAGAAAGGCTTGGAAATCATCGATCTAAGCAGGAGAAGTCAAGAGTCAGGCTTGAATAGCCATGGCTGGTCGGAGCAAGGTAAAAAATGACTGGAGACAACCATAGAACTGAAATCAACCAAGGTCTGGACCAAAATTTTACAGGATCTAGCCTTGAAACCATGATAATTGGGCATGTAGAAGCCATATGAGGTAGATATAGGCCTCCAAAGGCTTTGGGAGCCATTGATTTGGGCGGTTTTAGGATGGTAGTTGAGGGGCGACAGCTAGGGTTTGAGAGAGAGTTGAGAGAGAATTGACAGAGAAAGGGATTCAAAGGCGGGTGGGGGTGAGAAATGGTTAGGGTTTGGGGGTAGGTCGAGAATAAAAAAGGAAAGGGTTAATGTAGATTGAGATTAAATGGGAATTCGAGCAAGTTGTTTAAAAGGGTCGTAGGTCAGGTATGACTAGGATTTGTACTAGGTAATTGGGTTTAAAATTGGGGTTCAACTCAGGCTACAATTGAAACACAATTGGGCTATATTTTAAATAGCCAGTTTTTCCTTACTTATTTAATAAAAAAAGTAAAATAATTTAAGAAAATAAATTAAAGGTACTAAAATGATTAATAATACATAATTATCAAATTAAAAATATTGGATCTGATTTTTATTGACATAAACATAATTAAATTTACAAGAGGCTAATATTGAAATTGTATACAATTTAGCTTTAAAATATACTAAATAAATTTGTAAAAGAAATGCAAAAATTATATTAGTTATATTTTAGTATAAATATGAGATTCCAATAAATGAATCACCAAAATGATAATGTTGGGAATAATTATTGAATTTTTCTGGATAAGATAGGGTAATAAGCTGATTTTAAAAATCTTTAAAAAATTAAGAAAAAATAATAAAATATTTGGACATACCTGTATATGCATACAAATGCTATTTTGAGCATGTTCACCCCAAGTAGACACACTAGAACATGTATATGCATACAAATCCTTCTTCTTCACAAATAGAGCATGTTCACCCCAAGGAGACATACTAAGCTGAATAAAACCCTTATAAAGGAGTTCCTGAAACTGCTCCTTCAACTCCTTCAACTCTACCAATGTCATACTATACGGTGGAATAGAAATGGGATGAGTGTCCAGCACCAAATCAATATCGAAGTCAATATCCCTATTCGGTAGAATGCTCGGTAGGTCTACAAGAAACACATTCGGAAAGTCCCTCACTACCGGGACTGAATCAATGGTAGGAGTCCCTGTATTGACATTCCTCATAAAGGCCAAATAAGAAAGACAAACCTTCCCAACCATCCGCTGGGCCTTCAAAAAAATGAAATCACTTTACTGGGAAAATAATCTCACGAATCTCGCCACTCAATCCGTGGCACACCCCGTATAGCCAACGTTGCTGTCTTAGCATGCCCAATATCATATCAAAATATACCTTACAAAGTAATAGAAGGTCCACTCGGGTCTCCAAACCCTCAATAGTCACCACACACTGTTACGCCCCACAATATTACGACAATATTTCATCCTACAGTATTATATTACGACAATGCTATGCTCTGCATTAATATGTTATGATGGTGTTACTCTCTGCAGTAATATATTACAATTGATGTTACGTCCTGTAGTATTAAGTTACGGCAGTGTTGTACCCGATAGTATTTTATGTTGACTTTATCATAAGATAATTGACATCATTCCAAGGAAAAGATCATTTGGGGACTATAAGGATTATGCTATTTCACAAGTGGTTAGTAAATTCATGAGGGTGAAAGGGGAAGCAAGTCTAAGAAAATGAATTTTGTCAAAGTTTGGACTTTTAGGATAACATACAATCCAAGCTAAAATACTCGGTATTTATGGACCAGTGCCATATAAGGCACTAGATGGCCAAGATGGTAAGGTGTACAAGGTATGTTAAAAGAGAGTAGTATTTAATTAAGTTGAGATAATTTTTAAATTATACGGATAATTGATTAATTACCGGGTAACGAAACATTATCCAGATAACTAATAAGTGGATAATTTTTTTTGATAATTAAGCATGATGTGGCAGCCATGTAAAGCACACATGATGAATGTTCACTTATATGCCATGTGGCATGTTCGTCCTGACCCGTCGTCCCGTGAATTATCGCCCCGTTTTTCCCGTTTTATATTTCTATATGTTTAATTATATGTGTTTGGAGAGTTTGAAGAAATTCGGATGGAGTATGGGTAGAAGTGAGACAATTAGTCTTTTTATGAGAAGGTTAGTTTTGAAAAGTCAACTGAATGTTGACTTATGAGTTAGAGGGCTCGGAATGGATTTCCGACGAGTCGATTAGTTTCGGATGGTGATTTGTGATAGAAGCAAAATCGGAATTGAATTTGGAGGTTCGGTGTAGAATTAGGCTTGAATTGGATAAGTTAGAATTTTGGCGAAGTATGGTTGATAGGTGAGATTTCGATCAGGTGGTTGGAATGGAATTCCAACAGTTACAGCAGCTCCATTAGGTAATATTGGATATGCATGCAAAATTTCAGTTGTTTCGCAGGTGTTTAGGTCAGGTTTTTTATCGGATGCGAGTTTTGGAAGTTCAAATTAAACCTACGATTTAATGAAATTTGATGATTTTGATGTTAAAGGTAGTTTTTTGATGGCTTGAGCAAGTTTGAATAAGGTAATATAACTTATATGTGCCTTTGGTTGAGGTCTTGGGGGCCTCGGGTGAGTTTCGGGGCGGTTTTGGACCATTTCTAGGCCATTTCAACTGCTGGATTTTTCTCTGAAGCAGTTTACGATGCGATCCCATACAATGGGTTGTGATCGCGGTGAGTAATATGTGAGAAACTTGTCAGTGAATCGCGATCGTGTAAGGCCTTCCGCGATCGCGGAGAAGAAATTTTCTGTTACATTGATCCCACTTCAGAAGCTTATATCTCACAATCTATAAGGAATTTAGAGATGATATAAACACGAAAGTTGTATCCCTTTGTGTCTAGTTTCTCGAAATATAAATTATTCATGATTTGGATTTGTGTACAAAAAGATATGTCTATTACACTAAAGGGTGGTGGAAAATGAAGAAACAAGTTGTATTGCACATGGGCTGACTTTGACGGATCATATCTAGAAATATATAAGGAAATGGGAAATGATAAGCACATGAAAGTTATAAATATTTGAGTCTTGTTTTCAGAAAATTCAACCATTTGTCATTTGGACTTGTGTGCAAAATGTTATGGCTATTATACTGGAGACTTTCCTGAAGAGCTGGTATTTGCTCTTTGCGATCGCGAAGCCTCTCCCGCGATTTCGAAGGGTAAAATTTGGGCTAGAAACATTGCTCTACACAATCGCGAAGCATTTTCCACGATCGCAATGAGTAAGTACCTGGGCAGAATGTCTGAAAATCATCTTGTTCGCGATTTTGGGTCTATTTTCACCCATGGTTGCCCGTTTTTGGAGAATTTTGGAGGAAAAGAAGGAGGGATTCAAAGGGAAACGACTTGAGGTAAGAATATTGGTCTCAATACTCGTTTTTATTGTGAAATACATTTAGAAATTTATGGAAATTTAGCAAAAAGGGGAAGAACTAGGGCCTGAGTTTTGAGATTTTATATTGAGGATTTGACGGGCCATTTAAACTTCGATTTTAGCATTCTTTATATGTGCGGACTCATGGCAAGACGAGAAATCCGTTGATGTAAGTTTCGTAATTTTTCGAGAAGCTGACCCAGGGTTCAGATTTTGCTAGTTTCGAGGTTCTTGCTATAATTCGATGGTTTTCGATTGGGTATCGTCCCATTTGCATATTGTGATGTATTCGCTCCATTTTTGGCTAGATTCGACGCGTGTGGAGGCCGATTTGAGGGGCAAAGGCGTCGCGATCTTGAGATTTCGCCGGTTCGAGGTGAGTAATACTTGGGAACGATATCCTAAGGGTTTGAAACCCCGTATTTTCACATCTTAGTGTTGTATTGTGGTGACTTGCACGCTGGACCTGAGCGTGGGGTAGAGCACCGTTGGGATTGTGACTTGTCCCTCCCGCTTGTTGGTTATTACCGCTAAATTGTAAATATTTTGTTGTTATCATTATGATTTGGGCTCATTGCCATAGTTGGGGCTTATTTCCAATTATTTGAAATCTCAGTATATCAGCTTGTGATGCTATATGAAGCAAGACACGCACTCTATGGCTAGTGCGGGGTCATAAATGTGGGAAAATGTGACCCGGTTCAATCCGAGGGATGAATTATACTATATTGGCGATTGCTTCGCACCTATATTGATGTTATCTGGGCTTGATGCCATGTTTGGGGCCTTGTGCCGACTTGTAGAATCCTTTAGGGATTGATATTTCAGAGTTAGCATAACTTGCATACTATGTGAGTTCAGTCCAAGGATTTTAACACTATCTTTGCAAACTCAGCTAAAATTCTATGTTTTGAAAGCACAAATGATTCTTAAATGATATTACGAGCTGACGATCATTATCTAACTATTTTGCTGGACTGCATATTATTTCATGGAAACGGTGGTAACTATCGGCACCGTGTCTTGAAATGGAAACAGTGATAACTATTGGCACCGTGTATTGTAATGGAAATAGTGGTAACTATTGGAACTGTATGATATTGCACTTGGGATTAAGGAGCCCATTCGGAGTCTGAACCCCCACAGTGAGAGCCATCGACGTTAAATCATATGCATGGTTGGCTCGGGCTGCATGCCGTAGCGTATTCATGTGCATTGCATTGCATTCATGCATTTGCTACTGTTTGTACTATGTGGCACGAAATTTAGCACTCATACATCACTGGCATACATACTGTTAATTGCCTTGTTGACCAGATACCTTGGTGTTACATGTTAAGGAGTGCTGAGCCCGAGAGGCTGATTATGGATATTATAAGTTGATATTGAGCCCGAGGGGCAGGTTTCCGACTATTTCCTACTTATTGAAATTACCTTTGTAATTGTTGGAAAAATCATATTTTCAAAAGAGATTTGTTGAATTGAACTTGGGATTTTCTAAAGGGATTTTCACGGTATTTCGGTTTTCTCAAAAAGGGTTGTTCTATCTTTATAGCAGTTTGGTGTGCTCATTCGTGTTTTTTTATCGCTCAGATATTATTCTCTTTTATTACCACTGAGTTGGAAGTACTCACTTTACTTACTGCACCTTGCGTGCAGTTGCAGGTAATGTTCACACGATAGTGGGTCATTAGCAGGATCGGAGGCCAAATCCTGGTAGTTGAGCAGGGTGACCGCCACCTTTCGCGGCACCGCACTCCATTCTTGTATTCCGGTTTTTCCTTGTATATTTATACATTCTTGGTCCAGTAGTAGTGTCCCTACTCTTTAGATGCTCGTGACTTGTGACACCCCGGCCGGGACGCATTGGTATTCATATTAATTAATGTCATAAGTTTAGGTTCGATATGTTATAACTGAGTAATTGCTTTAAATGGTGTAATTGAAACGGTCTGGCTAGCCTTGTCTTCAAGAGAGGTGCCATCACAACCGGATTTGGAAATTGGATCATGACAAGTTGGTATCAGAGCCTGGGTTACTCGGTCTCACGGGTCATGAGCAGGGTTAGTAGAGTCTCACAGATCGGTACAAAGACGTGTGTATTTATCTTCGAGAGGCTGGAGAACCTTTAGAAAAACTTCCTATTCTTGGAATTCTTATCGTGCGTACTTGATTCAGTTTGAGATAACTCTTAAAAGTCCTTCCGCACGTTTGTATGCGCACGTGAGCGCTCAATAGTATATGTGCCTTGATGGTTTGTGATTCCCTGATCGAGGGGCGAGAGGTAATCTCCATGAGTTTCATGTTGGGCCTGTCTGGTGGACTCGAGGCTGGATATTTGCCTATGGTTTGAGCACCGAGGTGCTGATTGAGTGAGAAAGTGTTTCGAATTTATATGTTCAGTGTTGTCCTTATTAGCCGGAATGGCGGCTGGATATCCATGTGATGAGTATGTTAGTGCCGTGGGGTGTATCTATGTGATCTTGGTGGTGACGAAAGAGTCTGCTGAATAATAGATGAGTTGTCGAGTGTTCGACTCCTATTGTGATTTTATGTGTAGTCCAAGTTATGGGCGCGTGAAGAATATTTCATGTCTCTTAGTTGGCAAGTAAAGTACATTCCAGGTGGCAGTATGAGTATAGACTTAGAAAAGACTAAATGACTGTGTATTATGTATATGATGGTGGAAGCTATGTGTTGTATTTTGAAGTATTGGGATGCTCAAGAAAGTGGACTCAGATGATGTGGAAATGAATGCGAAGTTTGCAGAGAATGTCAGTGCTAGATGATCTGTGTATTCACAAGACTTGTAAATGATTTGAGTTTGATCTCACTGTGGCATCACTAGAGTAATAGTGTTATGAGTTGTTAAGAGTACATTAATATATGGCTTCAAGCCAAGTTGGGGAGGTTGTTGTTGGTCAGCTGATGGCATGGTTATGTGCCATGGTGGTTCCGTTTTGAGGTAGGATGGCGGATCAGTCCTGGTTACAGGAATTGAGCCGAGAATGGCGCGTGTGAAGGAAAATTTTGATAAGGGATATATGGTGCTTCTTAGATGTGAAGAAGTACTAGGACATTTGAAACTGCTGTTGATAAAGAATGCTCAGTGTATAGGGAAGGAAAATGGTTGTTTATATCTGTATGAGATCATGTTTTGCAGTGTTAGAGTACTAATAATGCACGAGTGGTTCCGTTCTTTTAGGGCAGGTGAATTACAACTGAATGAGAGTGAATGACTCTCGAGAATGATTTTACTATGTCCAAGTTTTTGCATGAAACAATTAGGTGTCTAAAGTTTGTGTATGTGGCTAGAGACTGTGTCCGCATTAGAAAGGATCAAGACTTGTGGTACTTTATGTTAATCAAGGGATTCTATGTATCCGCATTTGGAAGGTAATGGTAACGAATTCAGATTCGCAGGAAGTTCTTCAAGGTAAAGCATTCTGGAATATATTATTTCTAGGAAGCGTTCGAGAGGGTATTCAGTGGCCTAGGGGTCTTATGTACGAGTCTCGTGAGGTAACCTGAGTTGAGATATTGTGGTGCTACAACAAGGGAGAATATAAAATTAATGATGAATCATGATGGAAATGAGATAAATGGAATAGCTTGATAATAAACCAAGCAGGTATGATAAGAATGTGATTTATCCTTTGTATGCGTTCGAGGTAATGAGTCTGGCAGGTGTTGTACAACAAAGCTTTTAAGTGTTGGCAATTTGCTTAACTTGATTTGGATATAAGGACTTAGTCTTGGCAATTTAGCTTGTGCAATGAAATTAGGAGAAATAGTTCTTGATGTGTTTCACCGTGGTTTGAAAAAGGGCAATTAATCCTAGTGTGGTATGGTCTGTGTGTTATGATATGGAGAATTGAGAATTACGGGTTCAAGGCTTTGGTTCAATTCATAATGGAAAATCGTTAAATTCTTGAGCAGCACGGATAGCTTCGGGTGAGTAAAGAATCAATTTTCAGATGATTAAGGTGATGTAAATTGATGATACGTTAGTAATATTGCGGCATTTTCTTGTTGGATCGACTGTGGATATTTGAGTTTGTTGATGGCACAAAATTTTTTGAATATTATTCGTGGTATGAATGGATACTTGATGTGTTTTATGTATTCGTACATCGGATTGTGGGATCAGGCATAGTGATTTATATATGTTGGAGACTAGAAGTTCTCGTGATCCGAGCACGCGGTGGTTGTGGGCCGTGTGTATAGACATCGTCTAGAAGTTGTTGAAAACTAGAGGTCCTAGTGGATCTTTCTTTGCTTGGTATGTTAATTTTTTGGGTTATGATAGTAGACTGCAGACTGGTTGTCCCAATCTCAGGTTGGCTAGATTAATGTGTTATGGGCTATGTCGGAAAAGGGCCACATGTTGCGTGGTAAGGTGCATCGAATTATTGTTCTAGCAGAGTAGTTATATTCCAAGGACCAGTGGACGGTTGGCAAATTTTGCTTTGTTAATTGGGCCTTCGTGGCGGATGTCAGTGTGGAGGTTTCTACCATTGATTTAGTTCCGGTATTGAGGGACGTTTCTGATGCGTTTCTTGCGGCCGGGCATGAGGCTATATGTGTTTATTGTAATGAGCAGATTGGGCTCGATGTGCATCTCCTTTTGTGAAATATATATGTGGATCGATTGGCACGCCACCAAGGGTATGTTATCTGGAGCGGGTTGCACGCCGCAGCAGTGTGATGTTGAGAATAGTTTTCTATGTGATACTTCTCATGCCTTGCTTTACAATGGGTGTGATGGATATCTTGGTTTCAGACCTCAATCTGTGCATGGCTATCTATGTTGAGCATGGTGGCTTGAGGTGCTTCATGGGTAATAGTATTTGGATAGAATCGCGCGTTGTGGAAAGGCCACATGAGGTTATGACCTTTTGAAGGGGATTCAGGTACTCTATTTCTAGGTGGTGAGGATGGGATCTCAGTTCCGTGCTGTGATCGTACGGAGGAATTTGAATTACATCTCTTCCGTTTGAGTCAGTTGTCATGGTTCGAGTGTGTTCAGATCATTTCTTATTGGTGCCTGTGTTGAGCACGTTGTGGCTTAGGCTGGTGTTGAGATGTCATATCACAAAAATGGCGTGTTGTAGTTGTGATGATCGTTGGAGTCATTAATGAGTACGAGCATATTTGATTTCAGCTTGTTAGAAAGGTACTATTGAGGTTTGGCTCCGAAATCGATTGTAGTATCAGTCAGAAAGGGAATGGACTCATGAATTGGTGGTCTGAGAGATGGGTTCGGTTTATCGCGTGTTTCGGTTGCTGTTGGCAGTATATAAAGGTGTTGGATTAAGACTTTAGCTAATAAAAGGGTTTTTCTATCAGTATTTGGTTATTGTGGGTAATTGCTGTGAATGGTAGTTATCGCTGCATGTGTTGAGTTATGTGGTATATCATATGATTGTAGCCGAGGTTGCAGTTATGGACTATGACAGTCGGTTCAGGCTTATTATGAGTATAAATGTGAAGTTCTAGTCTTGTGTATGGTTTCGGAGGCGCAATGTGACTCTACGTTTATGGTCTAGACGGCCTGTGAAATTTTAGTTGTGTTGTATTATCGGGCATATGTGATTTAGGGTGACGTGGGATCAGCCCGGGTATATGTTCAGTAAGGCCATTCGGATATTGGTTGGCCCCTAGTACAACTCTAAGCACGCTCGAGGACGAGCGTTTGTTTAAGTTGGGGAGGATGTAATGACCTGACCCGTCGTGCCGTGAATTATCGCCCCGTTTTCCCCGTTTTATGTTTCTATATTTTTAATTCTATGTGTTTGGAGAGTTTGAACAAATTCGGATGGAGTTTGGGTAGAAGTGAGATAATTAGTCTCTTTATGAGAAGGTTAGTTTGGAAAAGTCAACCGAATGTTGACTTGGATTTCCGACGATTCGACTAGTTTTGGAGGGTGATTTGTGACTTAGGAGCGAAATCGGAACTGAATTTGGAGGTCTGGTGTAGAATTAGGCTTGAATTGGCTAAGTTAGAATTTTGGCAAAGTCCGGTTGATAGGTGAGATTTCGATCCGGTAGTCGGAATGGAATTCCGACAGTTGCAGCAGCTCCGTTAGGTGATTTTGGATATGCATGAAAAATTTCAGTTGTTTCGGAGGTGTTTGGGTCGGGTTTTTGATCATATGCGAGTTTTGGAAATTCAAATTAAACTTAGGCTATGATTTGATGAAATTTGATGATTTTGATGTTAAAGGTAGTGTTTTAATGGCTCGAGCAAGTTTGAATAAGGTAATAGAACTTATATGTCCCGAGGGCCTCGGGCGAGTTTCGGGGTGATTTCAGACCATTTCTAGGCCATTTCAACTGCTTGATTTTTGTCTAAAGCAGTGTTCTATGCGATCGCATACAATGGGTCGCGATCGCGGTGAGTAAAATGTGAGAAACTTGCCAGTGAATCGCGATAGTGTAAGGTCTTCCGCGATAACGGAGAAGAAATTTTCTGTTGCACTGATCCCACTTAGGAAGCTAATATCTCACAATATATAAGAAATTTGGAGATGATATAAAAAAGTAAGTTGTAGCCCTTTGTGTCTAGTTTCTAGAAATATAAAATATTAATGATTTTCATTTGTGTACAAAAATACATGGCTATTACACTAAAGGGTGTCCGGAAAAATGAAGAAACAAGTTGTATTGCACATGGGCTGAATTTGACGGATTATATCTAGAACTATATAAGGAATTGGGAAATGATCAACACATGAAAGTTATATATCTTTGAGTCTAGTTTTCAGAACATTCAATCATTTGTCATTTGGATTTGTATGCAAAAGGTTATGACTATTATACTAGAGACTGTCCTAAAGAGCTGGGCATTTGCTCTCCGCGATCGCGAATCCTCTCCCGCGATTGCGGAAGGTAAAATTTGGGCTGGAAAAATTGCTCTCCGCGATCGCGAAGCATTTTTCGCGATCGCGAAGCATTTTCCGCGATCGCAGTGAGTAAATACCCGGGCAGAATATTTTAAAATCATCTTGTTCGCGATTTTGGATCTATTTTCACCCATGGCTGCCCGTTTTTGGAGAACTTTGGAGGAAAAGAAGGAGGGATTCAAAGGGAAATTACTTGAGGTAAGAATCTTGGTCTCAATACTCATTTTTATTGTGTAATCCATCTAGAAGTTTATGGAAATTCAGCAAAAAGGGGAAGAACTAGGGCTTGAGTTTTGAGATTTTATATTGAGGATTTGAGGGATCATTTGAACTCCGATTTTAGCATTCTTTATATGTACGAACTCGTGGCGAGACGAGGAATCCGTTGATATAAGTTTCATAATTTTTCGAGAAGCACGCCCGAGGTTCGGATTTTGCTAGTTTCGAGGTTCTTGCTATAATTCGATGGTTTTCGATTGGGTATTGTCCCATTTGCATATTGTGATGTATTCGCTCCATTTTTAGCTAGATTCGATGCGCATGGATGCCGATTTGAGGGGCAAAGGCGTCGGAAGCTCGAGATTTTACCGGTTCGAGGTGAGTAGTACTCGGGAATGATATCTTGAGGGTTTGAAACTCCGAATTTGCACATCTTAGTGTTGTATTGTGGTGACTTGCACGCTGGACCTGAGCGTGGGGTAGATCACTTGATTGTGACTTGGTCCGTCCCGATTTTTGGTTTTTACCACTAAATTGTAAATGTTTTGTTGTTATCATTATGTCTTGAGCTCATTGCCATACTTGGGGATTATTGCCGATTATTTGAAATCTTGGTATATCACCTTGTGACGCTATATGAGGCGAGACACGCACTCTATGGCTAGTGCGGGGTCATAGATGTGGGAAAGTGATACTCGGTTCAATCCAATGGATGAATTATACTATATTGGCTATTTTTCGTACCCTATATTGATGTTATCTGGGCTTGATGCCATGTTTGGGGCCTTGTGCCGACTTGTATAATTCTTTAGGGATTGATATATTAGAGTTAGAATGACTTGCATACTATTTGAATTCAGTCCAGGGGGTTTTAATAATATCTTTGCAAACTAAGCGAAAATTCTATGTTTTGAAGATACAAATGATTCTTTAATGATATTATGGGCTGACAATCATTATCTCACTATTTTCTGGACTGCATATTATTTCATAAAAATGGTGATAACTATTGGCACCGTCTATTGAAATGGAAATGGTGGTAACTATTGGCACCATGTATTCTAATGGAAACAGTGGTAAATATTGTCACTCTATGATATTGCGCTTGGGCTGAAGGAGTCCCTCCAGAGTCTCAACCCCCACTGTGAGCGTCGTCGACGTTAAATCATATGCATGGTTTGCTCGGACTGCACGCCGCAACATATTCATGTGCATTCATGCATTTACTCCTATTTGTACTACGCGGCACGACATTTAGCACTCATATATCACTAGCATATATACTGTTAATTGCCTTGTTGACCAGATACCCTAGTGTTATATGTTAAGGAGTGCTGAGCCCGAGAGGCAGATGTTGGATATTGTGAGTTGATATTGAGCCTGAGGGGCTTGTTTCTGATTATTTCCTACTTGTTGAAATTACCTTTGAAATTTTTGAAAAAGCATGTTTTCAAAAGAAATTTGTTGAACTGAACTTGGGATTTTCTAAAGGGATTTTCACAGTATTTCGGTTTTCTCAAAAAGGGTTGTTATGTATTTATAGCAGTTTGGTGTGCTCAAACGTGTTTTCTTATCGCTCAGATATTATTATCTTTTATTACCACTGAGTTGAAAGTACTCACTTTACACCCTGCACCTTGCGTGTAGTTGCAGGTATTGTTCATCCAATAGCGGGTCATTAGCAGGATCGAAGGCCATATCCTAGTAGTTGAGCAGGGTGAGCGCCAACGTTCGCGGCACCACACTCCATCCTTGTATTCCGGTTTTACCTTGTATATTTATACATTGTTAGTTCCGTAGTAGTGTCCCTACTCTTTAGATGCTCGTGACTTGTGACACCCCGGTCGGGACGCATTGATATTCAACTTAATTAAGTCATAAATTTAGATTCGATCTGCTATAACTAGTTAATTGCTTTAAATGGTGTAATTAAAACGGTCAGGCTAGCCTCGTCTTCACGAGAGACGCCATCACGATCGGGTTTAGAAATTGGGTCGTGACATGACATGTGTAGACAAGTTGGTGTTTTACAAGGATAATTATGTAAACCAAGAGAAAAGTGCATAAATTTGTCACAAAAGCTTACGGATAAAACCTTGGCACTCAAATATTTTCAAAATCAGAAGTGAAAAGGGTGTTAGCCATTAATTGGTTAACAAAGGTAATGTACTGGAAGTCCTTTCAATTGCCATGGTCATGGGAACTTTTGGCCAAATACATGGTGTATTTGGGTGGAAATTACATACCTAGGCAGTGTACTCTTGCAAGGATCACTCAAGTTATAAAGATAGTTCAACGTGATGTGCTAAATCAAAGAAATCGCTATACAATATTTCTCAGAGAATATTATACGAAATTTTCCTTACTCCAGCTATGTTAAGTCTATCACTTCTTTATTTTGGCATGATCCATATTATACGAACGTAATGTGCAAATGTACAAATTTCATATATGACTCTATTCATTAAAGTAATAGAAGAACATATGTTCTTGATTTCCATATGTATTATTATTCTAGTCTGTTCATGAGTCTCAAAAAATACGTAAAATGATGTTATGATATTAATCAAAGGTATACTGATCTTGTGACACAACAAGAGATTTTGTTATTGTATTTCATATGCATTTCATGTATTTATACATGTACATTGACCCATGACTCTGACGGCGTTATATATGCATATATATATATATATATATGTGTGTGTGTGTGTGTGTGTGTATGGGATATTGAAATTGGCTACGACGTTATATATGTATATATATGTATATATATGTATATATATGTATATATATGTATATATATGTATATATATGTATATATATGTATATATATGTATATATATATGTATATATATGTATATATATATATATATATATATATGTATATGGGATATTGAAATTGGCTACGGCGTTATATATACACCACCACTTGATCAGTTGGTATATGATGATGATGTTGCCCACAGTGGCTGAAATATGATTCAAGCGGCGTTATATACGCATATATGGGTATGTATCAAATGGCATTATATATATATATATATATATATATATATATATATATATATATATATATATATATATATATATATATATATATATATATATATATATATATATATATATATATATATATATATATATATATATGAGAAAGGTTATGACGTTATATACGCACAACCACCTGATCGGCTGGTATATGATTATGACTTTGCCCATAGTAGCCTATATGATATGAAGGGATGCCCTCAGAGGCTATGATATTATGAAACATGCACGACATGATATTCATACACATATGCATGACGCTGAAAGTAATTTGTGATTCATAAAGTTATTCAAACTTACAGGTTGAGTCATGTACTCCATATGTCTCCTATGTATTTATTTATGTGCCTTACATACTCAATACATTATTCGTACTGACGTCCCTTTTGTCTGGGGACACTGCATTTCGTGCCCACAGGTCCAGATAGACGTGTCGAGAGCCCTGAAAGTAGGCAATCAACTCATCAAAAGATATTGGTGTGCTCCATTCACTTTGGAGTTGCTTGTTTGGTTAATATGATTTAGACGTGTATTGTTTGGTATAGCGGGACTCTGTCCCAACCTTTATGGCATTTATGTATTCTTATAGGCTTGTAGACATATGTCGTGTACGTAAACGATTGTACGGCATTGTCGGCCTATGTTTTGTGTTTATAAAAGATTAGGTTGGCCTATTAGGCCCGTATGTCAGGTATATATGATAATGTAATAAGAAAGATATGTTACGTTGGTACTCGGTTGAGTAAGGTACAGGGTTCCCATCGTGACCCATCGGTTTGGGTCGTGACAAAAGTGGTATTAGAGCAGTTCTGTCCTAGGGAGTCTACAAGCAGTTTCTAGTAGCGTCTTGTTTATGGGTGTGTCGTGCGCCACACATATAAGTAGGAGGCTACATGGAATTTAGGACCGTTACTCTTTCTTCTTACTCTAGATCGTGTGGTAGATCTCACTTATAAGAATTTAAGTCCCAAACTTTTATTCGTAATAAGACGATACCTACATCCAGAATGAAGGTCGGAAAGAGAGATAGTTGTGGACGAACTGAGTAAGAGGAATTGGATTTTTGTATGATTCTTTCATGAAGTAATGTGGGGTCTTTAGCAGACCATAGGTGTACTGAAGGCGTAAGCTTCCTGATAAGAAGCCTTAAGGCAAGAATGCCTATCCATCTTAATAATAAAGGACAATGAGACATTAAGGAGATAACAATAAGTTTCAACAAGTAAAAGGAGCAAGGTGAAAAATCGACGAGGTACCCAGGTAATGAAGGTTAACCACGTTTATAATTAAGGTAGAGGTACATGAGATTTTTGAATTATATTCAATAGTAACATAGCTATATATAATTGTTCGCACTCATTCCAGATATGCCCTATGGGGGTTAATAGAAGTAGTATAAGAAGATATGATGTCTGAATTTTTTGTGTTAGTTGATATTTCTGAAGGATATTGCAAATGTACTAATAGATCCCTTTGTGAGACACCTAGATAGTGCACCCTAAAATAGTACTGCAAGATATGAGTACTACAAAGACATGCACTATAAGCCTTGAAGGGATACATATTACCTTAGTGTGGTTCGCGTCCATAGTGAAGCGAGAACGTTAAGAAACGTGAAGAGCCACCAGATGGAGCAAAAGAAAGCGAAAAGCGAAAGAATGTCGTATTGAAGTTTTCACAAGAAAAGGGATATGAAAAAACATTAGCAGGGTAATGGGAAGAGAGATAAGGAAGCATTATGAACAAGGTGTGATACATGGATTAAAATAGTAGAGTGTCACAGAACCTATAGTCAAATGAAGAAAGAGACGAAAAGTGATGGGCCTTAAGACAACAAAAGAGTATAGGCCATAAAGTTATATCCTCAATTCGAGAAATAAGTTTGTGCCTCCAATGAGAACACCAGAGGGGAGAGTTAATCCCAAAGTAATACCAATGAGTATGGACTGGTAAAAGAGATAAACAAAATATGAATTAGGAATTGAATGGTTGGAAAATACTCGGCATCATGGAAATTTTTAGATTTTATTCCGGCGGTAATTGAATAGACCACATAAGAAGATTCATGATGAATTCAGAGAATGCTCATTCAGGGAGACGCTTCCCTAGAGCAAGAAATGTGAGCAAAGTTAAGCTTAAGAAACTCTATGTGCTAAGTACGCTAAATGTCACCCTTGCGAGTAAGTTAATTTTCATCCTTGGTACAGAAGGATTGCCGCAACGTGAGTAAGGATTATTGATATTGAGAAACGACGCCAAAGAGGAATTGGTAAAATATCTATAGGTATATCCTCGTGGCTTCGACTTTTACTGCACCCCTAAAGGGGGGAATATGGAGTGATGTGATATTAAGTCAGAATTAAGTGGTTCTACTGACTATGGAATGATAAAGGAAGATCGCGATAAGAATGAGAAAGGGATGATATTGTACTTATTCAAATCTTACGGATACACTAAGATTCAAGAATATTGTGCAAGCACGATGTCAAGGAGAGGAATCAAAGGTTCTTGCCCGAGCTGTATTAATAAATAATGAGCAGTACGATACGTAAGTTAACAAAGTAAATAACCCAAGAAGGATTACAAGGAATATTGATATGAAAATGGGCCAACGAGTAGTTAGTAATTGGTCAGGAAGACCCTAGTTATGGCTAAAGAGGAACTTACAGATGAGTCATCAGATTGTGTAAGATAAACATATTAGAACCCAACATGCAGGATTCAGCCTCGAAGAATATTATTATTATACTTGAGAAATATTCAAATAGGAGTTGGGATAGTTAAATGTACTATATGAGTGTTATGAAAATGAAAGATAGTTCCACTGGGAAAATAGTCAAAACTTCAGTTCTGAAATAGTCATACGAGCGGATGAGTATGGAGGTAAGTAACTAAGGATAATTACAAGTGAGCACGAACATAAAAAAATTCTATCTGGAATATGATATGATAAGCTCGAATCTTTACAAGAGTCAGAGGGTCTTGCCTAAGTAATACGATGAACGGCTAGCTGAGGAAATAAGGAAGAAGGCTTCAACCTTAGTACAACGACCTAAAGAGGAAATTGTCGTGTGACAACAGTCTCAAAACAACATTATATGCACTCACTAAGAAAGTGGAACGTACAATGGCTAATAAACATGGAGTAAAACCGGAAATGATACTCAAGATCATATGAGTTGTATGGAATTTAAATATATATATGCATTACGATAAGTTAAGTGTGGACGCAACAAGGGGGCATAAAGATCGGAAAAAGTAATAGCTTACGTTTAAAGAAATCTAAGATGGAATGAAAGAATTATTTGATCAATGATCCAGAGTTAGTACGCTGTGTATACATTTGGAACATTATCCAGGCAGCATATTTGTTGACAATCATACACCCATAACAGACTCCGGTATAAGTTAAAGGAAAGTGGATCAGAGAGTATCCAAATTGGATGTTTAAAATGCGGTCCATTATGCGATCGTATAACCAATATGTGGATCGCATAGTCATCGCATAAATTTCTCGAGGATTTGTGGAGGTCAATTCTGCGGTGCAATCTGCGACCGCAGGACATGTATGCTAGAGGCATGCAATTTGGGACCATTATGCGGTCCAATCTGCGGACCGCATGTCAACTATACGATTGCATAGTTGACTGCAGATCCAGCACAAAAATCAATTTTCTAAAATTTTTAAACCTGTCCCTTTTCTTATAAAACACCATAACCCCTCATTTTTACACATTATCTGAACAAAACAAGAGAGGTGGAAGGGAGAGTTCTTGAGAGAGAAAGGATTTTTCATCAAATTGATCCTCCAAAACTATCCTGGCCGGGAAAATTTTAAGTTATTGTCTTTATCTCCACTCTTACAAGTAAAATCCCTAACCCTTTTCCCCAATTTTTCTAAGTAAAGATAAGGGAAATGAGTTCTATGCTTTGATTTTGAACTAATAATTAAAAACCCTCATGCATGTCACTCAAACCTAGAATCTAGTGAAGGAAAATTGGATAGAACTAGAGAACTGTGCTAGATAGCTTATTGACTGAGAATAGGAGCTTAACAAGAGAATTCGACTCCAAGTATGTATGGCTAACCTTGATAATTGTGAAATCGCCTTGCTTGATGTGTGAGTAGCTGATATCGATATGGATCATTTGTAAGCTTCTTGTGACTGGGTTGATTGTGAATGCACATTGTGGTAAAAAATTGAATAACAAGTGATTGAAGGAATTCGTAAATGGTGAAACAAGATTAATTGTGAAACAATGTACCTGAAATGTTGTGGGTAATTGTGGTAACTTGAATTGAGTACGAACTATTCAAAGTAATGGAATTGGTTCTAATAGCTATGGAAACACTTGTAATATTGTTGGGGTGATGTCTTGAGGTGTACTTGTTGCTTATCCTTGTGACTTGCTGTTTGGTTGTGCTTGTTGTGAATTGAAACTGTACGACGGGGTCGGGTTGCGCGACGCAACACGGTATAATAAGGTGTTGGGTTGGTGTGATAAGGGTGGCTGAGGTAATAAGAGTGGCCGAGGTAATAAGGGTGGAAAAGTGATCGAAATCACTATTGATATATATATGCACTTGAACAAAATTGTGAAATCAGTGATGTGGAATTGTAAAAGGAGACAGCAGGAGAGTTTGTAACTTGTGGGGCATTGATTGCCCCTTTGTTTGACTAATTGTACCTCTATGTGTGTTTAGTTGTTGCTTCTATTGCTGTGTTCTTGTTCTACTTGCATATGTCTTGAGTTTACTTGGGACAAGTTTTGTTCATACATACCAGTACAATTCAAATGTGATGACGTACCTTTTTCCGGGGGCGCTACATTTGTATTATGATTGTAGGTGGATCTTCAACAGGCACTCTAGTCCACCGTCCGTAGCTCTTCCTCATTACCTGTCAGCTGTATTGGTGAGCCCCTTTCTTTCCGGGGACGTGCGTGGCTCACGCCACTCCTGATCTTGTATTTTTGAATCTTATTTTGGTGTATGTAAAAGGGTATAGCCGGAGCCCTGTTACCGGCAAGTATAGTACTGTCATCTTATATCCTTAGAGGATCCATAGACATGAATTGTAGGTCTTGAACCATGTAGTAAGTACTAGCATTTTTGGGCATTGTAAATAGTAAACCACGCTAATATTATCTATGTAATGTATGTGTTTGTAAAAAGGGAATTTCAATTATAAACTGTTGTTTCCATTCGGTTAGTAAGTAATGAAAATATGGGGTAACTCATGGGTCAGAAAGGCACCCAGGTCTAGTCGACTGGGAATACCCGGTTGAATGCCGGTCATGTCCCTCAGATTTGGGGTGTGATAGCTAAATAGAACAATACCATGAATCGCAGATCAAGAGATAACTTAAGGCTACATAAAGACCAATCAAAAGAATGAGGAAACTGAAGAGTTACATCAATGAAGTAAATTAGGAATATGATTATTGGACCCAAAAAATTATGGATATCGTGATTGAGAACATTGAAAAATTATTCTTATAATTAGAGGTGCAAGAGAGATAGTACAGTAGCTTTATTTTATAACTTCTCTATAATGAGGCCAGTGAAAAAAGTACCGGCCTCGTAAAAAGTTAGTACGAAGCTTCCACCGAATTGTGTATGTACCAGAGGTGCGAGTATTATAATAAACCTTCAAGTTATGGACGTGAATTACACCTAGGTGGAAGAAAGGTTATGAAGGAGATAAAAGATACGATACGAGATTTTAAGTAAGTAAGGTAAAAGTAAGCAGTGTACGAGATACTCAAAGGCAAAATATGCGAATAGTCCATACTTCAAATAGAAGGCTAGAAGTGCTGAGATTCAATATCCAGGAATGATAGCAGCAACGTTAGTAGCATACCTTCCAGACTATGGTCTAGGTATCGAAAAGCCTGATTATGAGAGTAAAGAATAGTTAGAGACGACGTGATGTTACGCTTGATATTCCAGGACAAAATAGGAAAATCTATGGTGAAATTAAGTTGAAGGAAGGCCACGAATAGTAAATATAGATATGTATAGGCCCCAAGAAAAAGAATAGTAAAGCGAAAAAGCTTTAGGACATGAGTAAGAATGAGGAAAGGCAAGTGAAAGGGTGACGAGAATGGATAAGTCCTCAAGATTAAGTCCATGAAAACAAGAGAGACAATGGTTTCTCTAAGTTATTGAAAGTTTAATATAGCCTGAATGAACTCAAAGGAATCTAAGATTAATAGCATTTAGAAAGAATGAAATGTTTACCCAGCAACAACATTAGGGGATAATTATGACAGATAAAGGATGACGTTTGGACATTCGCTTGAATAATGATTTGAAAAAAAAAAGAAGAGAAAATAGAAGAAGAAAAGGAGAAAAAAATTTCGTTGGCGGCACAAAATCAAGACACCCCCTTAAGATGAATCATATTGGGACCCTATGAAATATGATTATGGAAATCACTTCAAGTATTCCTCAATACAACGTAAGCCCTAGCCGTAATGTATTACGTAAGAAGTTTCAAGTCTTCAAGCAAATGATTATAGATGAACATGGAGGCGAATCAACAATGGTCAGATATAAGTTACAAAGTATGACATGAGGCCATGATTCTTAAGACGAACAGTAACGGAAGGCATTAAAGGACTGAGATTTATACCTAAAGGGTAGGCAACAAAAGTAACTGGGAACTTGGTAGGCATACCTCAGTAAAGGTAGATAGAAGCAAAAATTATGGTATAGTATAACCCATGTAAATGTAGTAAAGTCATGTGAATGGGTAACCTGATCTATGAAATAAGACATGATCATATTCGCACGTTCTACAAAGTATCGAGCAAAGGACTTCAATATACCTATAGAGGCCCAGAAATGCATCCTATTAAGCTTTGTTTATATAAAGTAAGGCCTACAGTTTAACTAAAAGATAATAGGAAAAAGAAAAAAATGAATCACATATGTAAACCAACATAGTCAGGACCATACATGCTGCATGACATGAGGTAATATAAGTTGCAAGATTAGGAAGATTTTGACTACATGTCATTATATGTGCAAAAAGACTAAAGGGGGGAATACCCTAGATTTTGAATTTATTCATAGAGAAACTACTTAAATGAAAAGAAGAGCATTAGGTATTCACAAGAACTATAAATTATAAGTGCATCAGTCAACATTCTAGGACAAATGTTCCAAAGGGGGGAATAATGTTACACCCCGCAATATTATAATAATATTTCCTCCCACAATATTATATTACGACAGTGCTATGCTCTGCATTAATATGTTATGATGGTGTTACCCTCTACAGTAATATATTACGATTGATGTTACGTTCTGCAGTATTAAGTTACGACAGTGTTGTACCCGACAGTATTTTACGTTGACTTTGTCGTAAGGTAATTGACATCAGTCCAAGGAAAAGAACATTTGGGGATTATAAGGATTATGCTATTTCACAAGTGATTAGTAAATCATGAAGCTGAAAGGGGGAGCAAGTCTAAGAAAATGAATTTTGTCAAAGTTTGGCATTTTAGGATAAAATACGGCCCGAACGAAAATACTCGGTATTTATGGACTAGTGCCATACAAGGTACTACATGGCCATGATAGTGGGGTGTACAAGGTATATTAAAAGAGAGTAGTATTTAATTAAGTTGATATAAATTTTAAATTATACAGATAATTGATTAATTATCGGGTAACGGAACATTACCCAATTAACTAATAAGTAAATAACTCTTTTTGGATAATTAAGCATGATGTGGCAGCTATGTAAAGCACACATGATGACCATTCACTTATATGCCATGTGGCATGTGTAGATAAGTTGGTGACTTACGAGGATAATTATGTAAACCAAGAGAAAAGTGCATAAATTTGTCACAAAAGCTTACGGATAAAACATTGGCACTCAAATATTTTCAAAATCAGAAGTGAAAAGGATGTTAGCCATTAATTGGTTAACAAAGGCAATGTACTGGAAGTCCTTTCACCTGCCATGGTCATGGGAACTTTTGGCCAAATACATGGCGTATTTGGGTGGAAATTACATACCTAGGCAGTGTAGGATCACTCAAGTTATAAAGATAGTCCAACGTGATGCGCTAAATCAAAGAAATCGCTATACAATATTTCTCTGAAAACATTAAAGGAAGGTTTTCTTGCTCCAAGTATGTTAAGGTTATTTTTTTTATTTTGACATGATTCATACGATACGAACGGAACGTGCAAATACAGAAATTTCATATATGACTCTATTCATTGAAGTATAGAAGCACATATATTCTTGAATTTCTATATGTATTATTATTCCTTTGTCTGTTCATGGGTCTCAAAAAATACGTAAAATGAGATTTTTTGTTGTATTTCATATGAGTTTTATGTATTTATATATGTACATTGACTCATGACTCAGACGGAGTTATATACGCGTATATATATATATATATATATATATATATATATATATATATATATATATATATATGTATCTATATATGTATTTATATATGTATAAGGAATATTAAAAATGGTTACAACGTTATATATACACCATCACCTGATTAGCTGGTATATGATGATTATGTTGCCCACAGTGGCTGAAATATGATTCAAACGGCATTATATATGCATATATGGGTGTATTCAAATGGCTACACACAGACACAAACACACACACACACACACACACACACACACACATATATATATATATATATATATGTATATATATATATATGTATGTGTGTATGTATATATATGTATGTATGTATGTATGTATGTATGTATGTATGTATGTATGTATGTATGTATGTATGTATGTATGTATGTATGCATTCGAACGACGTTATATAAACATATCTATGTATGTATTCAAACGGCATTATATACGTGTATATATATATATATATATATATATATATATATATATATACTCCTCAGTAGCTCATATGAATCTGGTGACTATTGGTATGTTTAGTCGGGCGGCGGCCGTTAGGTCACCTATTTTGAGTTATGGACACACAAGGCCAAAACATGTGTGCCGGGCGCGCGACCCATCAACCTACTAGCAATGGGGGAGAAAGCATAGCATGTCGCAATAAAAGCTTGATTCGAGGCGTCAGCAAAACACTGCCGTCTGTTCCAAAAACAAAAGCCCCTTAGCGCCCCGGGACGGGAGTGGGGGACGGCCCTACGCGCAGGCAACAGCAGCACCGGCTCTACGAAGTCAGAATCGAATCTTTCTGTTGGCTTTCCCAATTCATTCGTGAATAATAATTCAAGGGCGTGAAGCGAGTACTTCTAGCTGCTTCGCCTGCTTCTTATTATGGCGGCTATGTTTTCGTGACGAAAATGAACGAAAAGCGAGATGAGCGTGCTATTTTCAAATCGATTGATAGATAGCCTGATCTGTTCTGATAGATCGAAAGAGATAGAGAGGGAATCTCTCAAGAATAAGGGGAAATCTCCTATTTCTATCTATTGATGAGACAACTATCTATTCTTGATCCATCAGAAAGAAATCGATATGTATCTGATGGAGTCTACATCGTACGTAGAGCGCCCAAGCGCTTTTTAGGCCAGCTCAGTTCTCTTATCCATCGGTCCAATGCACTGGGCTCATCTCATGGAGGGAAAAGCCAAAATGTAGTTGTCTTGTTCGCCGCCTCGACGCATTCCCTTCTCTCCCCGGTATCGTCCCACACAGAAAGAAAGAGCGCAGAGCCCCGGCCCGACCTGTAGGTCCGCTAACGTAAAGCGAGGAGTTGAGCCTGAACTGGCGAACCGAAGTCACTTTCGGAACCATACGAAGGATGTGAAGTCTACATTTTTTTACTGCTGATATATATCTAGACCAATCTTTTAGCTATCCTTCTACTCGCCTGCCTACCTTCATCCTTATTCTACCTTTGTTAGCTCGGAGCTTCTCTCTTGGCTAGCGATCGTAAGGGCTTTGAGAGCATTGTCAGCCTGAAGACGGACGGGCAATCGCCTAATCCAAAGGCAGTAACAGGATGCAGCAGAGATGGTTCAGCGGCCCATCGAAAGACGGTCCGGGCTGCGAAAATGAAGACCCAGCCTTCGGGTAGTCCCACTTTCTGGTTCCCCTGAACACCTCAATGCTAGATCAGCCATTAAAATGCATTATATATATATATATAAATTTTCCTTCTTCATCACTAGTTAACGAATGTTGGCTGTAACCGATTGTTAACACTCAATCAAGCACGACTTGAAAGTCAGGATAGATGAATCTCTCAGTTAGTACGTTTTAAACAAGCACTCGCTCCTCTCCTGTAAGTCGACTATCTTTGTTCGTCGATCTTCTTCTACAGTAAGGGGCGCCTCCCTCCCCCGATGCATGAAGAAATGGAGCGACAGCCCTTTGAAGTTCATCCATAAAGAGGTACCCAAGCGAGACTCCTACTTTGGGGAGAACTAGATAAATGAAAAAGCATATAGATATATACACCTTGGGTGAGATCCTCTTTAAGAGGGGAAATCGTCGCAACATTCTTTGCTTCCAAAAAAGAAGAAAAAAAAAATACTTGTAAATCGATAAGTATAACCAGGATAAAGGAGAGGGGAACACCTACGACCAGTAACGACTTCCGATACATAACGAATACTATTAAGACGAACACAAAGACGAGGGCGGGAAATCGGTATATTCATCATATTCGGAAAGACTTATGTTCATTCGCTCTGCTCGCAGAGCGGTATACCGAAAAAAAGAAGCGACTACCTTACTTAAGCAATTCTGCTTATTCTTATTCTATCTTAGAAGAAGTGGAACTTTTCTTTGCATTTCTTGATCGCTCGCTTCTTTTCGCTTTCATGCGGAAGGTTCCCCTGCTTCTTGAGCAACTAGTTCGAGTGTAGGAGAATTGGGACCCTGCGGTGGTCGAACCTGAGAGGGCAAAGGTAGGGCATCGGGACCCTGCGGGAGCGCCCCTTGTCTCCCGCTCAAACTTTCTTGTAAAGGACCCAAGAAAGGCATTACAGCTTCCAAGAATTCTTGCATTGTTTATCTTATATATTCGATTAATCCTCCTCTTCCAGTTCTATTGATCCAAGAACCCGATCCTATAGCGCTATCGGTCGTTAACAAATGCATTTTTCCTTTTTTTCGATCTTGTACCTTAGTACACTGAACACCAACCCAATCTCGACGAAAAAAAGGAAAAGCAAGTACATCCTTAACGGCCTCTATTCTTGACGTGAACGGACGCTTTGTCATTAGAGTTCAAAATTACGAAAAAGCTTTTTTTTTCTCCTCTCTTCAATAAGCTGTCCAACTACGATGTGTTAAGCATAGTGACCTCAATCCAAACTCTCCAGTCCACATCTTTCTATATATAGATATAGCAATTTCGTCGTCCTTTTTGTTTGTTTTGGAGGTAGATGTAAAGAGAAGAACTACAAGAAAGCAAAAGCCTAGTACTGGAAAAACCAATCAATCTCTAGGATGCTTTTCAACTAAGTTGACATGGAAGAACCGCTGCGACCCGGAGGCACCCTCCGCCGCCGTTACAATGGGAATGCATCTGCCCTAATGGAAATGAGAGGCCTTATTTCTTCACTTGCTGCTTTCTTTGCTGCTTTCAGGGTATTTTGAAATAGATTTAGAAGTTAAAAAAGTCATATATTTTGATCTTATTTTCCCTCTTCACTAGGTTATAGGGCAAGATCCCTTATCTATTGGATGTGGGAACCTTATAAAAAAATGCTTTCTATGCAATGCTTCCTTCAATACTGGAACTGGACCTTTACGGTCTTAGGCTGACCAGCATTGTATTGATCTAGTTCCAGGTGTTGTCCTTTCTTTCCTCATTGCCACCTTGCCTGCCTCCGCTCAACCTTTCTGCCCCACCTATACTAATATTGGAGGATTTTCTCTTATTTAGTAGATTTAGACGACTTTTCTAATGCTAGGAAGAGAGTACAGAAAGGCTTGTTAATCCGTATGGGAATGCGGATAAAGAGAAAGAGACTGAAGCAGCGGGGCCTGATAGAGAGACTGCCGCCCTGAGGCTGAGCTTAAACCTTCTGTGTCAGGGTCGTCTCACTGAGCTGCAACACAAAGTTGAATACCCAAAAGTAAACCTTCCGCTATGAAATGAAGGAAGAAAACAACGGCTTTAGCGCTAGCGCTCATCCCTTGCTTGGTTCTCCCGTGAGGGAAGGTCTAGTATACAATTTTCTTCTTCTTGATCGAAGCTCTATCTCTCATTCAGCCCTTCGCAAGCTTCCTTCAAAAGGGGAGTCCATAGGCGCGAATACTCGGATTGGACTTGGAAACCCCCGCGGAGTTGAACACTGACTTCGGCCAGGAGATTGATAGAGACCATCCTTTGATTGAGAGAGCCAGAGCCCTTCAGTGGTACAAGGATATAAAATTCCCAATGGGAGAGCATGCGCCCAGAGAAGAGAAGCGCTTAAGCAAAGAAGGTTGACTTGGAAGTTGTTCAGTTAGAGGAGGACGCCCCAAGCCAATGGTGACCGAAAAGCACCTTTTTTGGGGTTCTATCGAAGACTTATAGTGCATCTATTAAGTACATCTACAAGACGATGAAACTATATATGATATGCCAGTAGATTAGTTGTTTCAATTTCATCAGATGTGAAACGATATTCGCCCCTTCGTAGTGGAGCCTTCTTGGATAACCTATTTCTGACCAGTCAGTCTTCTAAGGAGGTTCGAGCGTAGATCGGTTGGTTTGTCCTTGGCGATAAGTCTACCTTTGAAAGGAGCCTGGAAAGCAAGCCTTTAAGCCAGAAGTGCCGCTGTGCCAGTGGAAATCTACCAGTACCCGTTGAAGTGAAATCCGCTTCAGCATCATCAACAGACGCAGAAGAAATGGAAAAAATGGGATTTGTGGACTCGCCTCAGGATGGAGGGGAAGCTACTGTGGAAGAAGGCAGTTGTTGAGCAAGTGACATTGGTTGAAGTTCAATATGAATATGCATCATCAACTGGAGAAGAAAGATGAAGATTCCGCTGAAGATGTCGAAGATTTAGAAGAAAGATACGATCGAATATGATTAAGACGAATATGTCGAGTTAGAGCACGGATTGAAATTGTTCTCTTACAGTTCCTCCACCGAACTGTAGTACAGAAGGAATGGAATAGCCGTGACGCGGTCTGTCGCCAAGCCCGCCTCTCTCTCTCGTTGTTGCGCGGCCATTACTCTACAGAACCAGCATAGCTCGCAGACGAGCACGCTAATGAGGCCCTGAGCCGATAGATGAAGATGGGAAGGTCAGACTTCTACTGTCTCGAAGGTTCCGATAGAAAGAATGATTGATTGCTTGAATGCCGGGCCATCTACTCGCGAAATCACCCCGGTCCGAACCCTCTTAGCTCCTTCCTAAAGAAGTGAATTAATGATCGATCAACGGAGGGAAAGGAATATCAGAATTGGGACGCCTGGACTCGGTCTTTCTGGTTCCATTGGTTGGTAGGTCTTAACTTCTGGGCTAGGTCTCGATACGGAAGGAATATAGAGGGCGGGCGTCGAAACCCCATGCTTTGAGAGTTCCTTTCTGCCAGCACTTTCTCTACCCGGGAGTCACTTCATCAGTACCTGGGGCTACTGTCCCAGGATGCCAAAGGTATGATCCACACATTAAAAGTGTCAACGTTGACTCACACGCGCCACCCTCACCGGGTAAATCCGGAGAAGAATGGAAGATGGTGCAACATCGAATCCTGTTACGTTACTTCGAATGGAATCTTAGCCCGCCTCACTTGCTTTCTTTACTGCATAAATAAGGGCATAAGCAAAGTCAAGGGATTCCCGTCTAACTAGTGTCTGAGAGTAAGCAAGCTACCTTCATTCAACAGATTTGTGCTTGAGTCAATAACATGCTCTGCTCTGGGTTGGGAATCTTTGCTCTTCTCTTTTGCATTTCCGCTGCACCATAATACTAACTTGACTTTCTATTATATTAGTAAAGCGCTACCGCGCTACAACTAGCATAGCAGCCTGCGGAAAAAGCTCTAGAGCCCCTACTCCTAAGTTGGAGCAAGAAGCAAGGGATTGAGCGCATCTTTCCCCTTTCTATTAGTAGTAAGGTTATCAAAAGGCTTTCTGATTGCAGGGGCGCTAACGCGACCTTCCTTCAGCTGGCTGCAACGCGCTTCACCTTAAGATTAAGAGAGAGACTTTCTCTTGGTGATCGGTTCATTGGCAACTAAAGATAGGCGCAATCAAAACATTGCTAATATGAGACCATCCTCCGCCCGCCGGAGGGATCAGTTTGACCAGGGCTCAAATCAGACTTCACCGAGTAATGAGAAACTTAGGACCTACGTAAACTTGCTAGTCGAAAAGGGATCTTCGCCTTTAGATATTCGTAAGGTAAAGCGCCGCGGTTCTCTCCATCCGATCGATAGTAAGAGCCAATACCTTCATGTGCCTTTACTGTTCGTCCCGGAGGAGCACCGAAGAACTTTCTTTCATCCCAGCGCATCAACTGATCCTTAAATGACTAATCCCTGGCTATGGAAGACGGGGCCGCTTGGCCAACTAGAAAAAAGACATCTTCCCTGCTCATCAACTTCACGCCGCCGTTCGTTTTCTACCGAGGTCGGGGTTTTTTTGAAGACAAATCCATCATTGAAGGGCTAGAGGCCGGATCGCTCACTCAACAATTTCTGCTTCTCCCAATGGGAGCCTTTACTAGTAAGGGCGCGTGGAACCGGGGAGGCGGATGGGACTCTATTTAAAGGCTTCAGGTCGAGCCCCCTCCCTTCAATAATGTCGAAGGATCACAAGAGTCGCCTTTCTTTCTCCCAACATCATTCTCAAACAAAGAAAGTATGGATTGAGTGGGTCCTTTCTATCTCCCCCCGGGAGGGGATAGTCAGTGTTTGGTTTTGGAATCAAAAGATGGTTGCTGAAACAGCTAACAGGGAATGGCCAGCCGCAGCAATGGAAGGTTGCCTAACCGCTTTCTTTTTAGGTCTTGGGGGACAAGGATCGGCAAATATGTTTTGGTCCCTTCTTCGAGACCCAGTATGCTGGAAATTAGCCTGCGTAGGATGTTTTTTCCTGATATCAACAATTTGCTTTTCTTCTTGAGACCAGAAGCGTTGGTGAAGTCGTCAAGTAGATCGAAGAGGCCTTGAGCGGAATGCGAGCTTGCTTCCGTGATTAGCATGAGATCGTCAAGGTGAGTAACCGGGTTGGTTTTCTTCCCGAGGCTGCATTGGTTTTATGGCTCCTCGATTGCACCGTTCTTCGAAAAGAATTGGTTGCCCTTCCATAACTATGCTGAAGAGAAAGGGAGATCCTTTATCCCCTTGTCTTAGGCCATGGCTGCTTTTTAAGTACCCGAAGGGCGAGCCATTGCAAATAACCGAGAAAGAAGGAGTCGAGATGCATTCGTTTTTTCCAATTGATCCATTTCCGATCAAAGCCCAGGCCTCTTAGAGCATCAAGAAAGAAGTTTCTATTTACCGAATCGAATGCTTTGTGCAAATCTATTTTAGCAGAAAACTGCGGAGCGGTGAAATTTCCTCAAAATTTCTAGAAGATAGCAAAATCTTGTAAACTATCCCTCTTCTTTTAACGAACGCCATCTGGTTCAATAAAACTTATGACTTTCGGTTGCATAGCCTATTCGCAAGAATTTCTTCATTTTTCTTGTACACATAATTGCATAGCGAGGCCGATAAAGATCGAAGGAATCGCTAACTTCCCGCTTCGGAATAAGTGTGATAAACGTAGAATTTCTCGATTTGAGGATCTGACCTGCTTTTAAGAGACTTCAATAGCTTTATTAATGTGTGAGGCCACATCCTTTGGCAGAAGGCAGCCGGGAAGTCGTCGGGACCTGGGGCTTTATTATTCAGATTCTCATTCTTCAAACGTGATCTCCCGTCTAAGCCACGGATTGTCCTCCGCGTCCATTTTTCGATTTTTTGGGTGCATTGGCCATCATCTCGATTCAGAATTTTATTTAAGTAGGCAGCAGCGCTAATACGTAATCTCCCATCACCCCACCCCCTATCACATGATACTCCGCCACATCAAAAACACATATTTAGTGGAATTTTCAGTTCTTAGTGGTTAGTATCACCCTGGGAAGCATCTTAGGTTGTGTGTTTTTGAAAGGCTCGGCATACCATGAGAAGCCTACCCTCCATAGATCCGCCTCTCTTTTCTTAGCCGGAGCTTTGCCCATTTAGTCCGAACTTTGGTGAGAGGCAAGCAAAAATGGATTGTATAAAGGCGGGCATTCTATCTCACATATCGCGCATCTGTCTGAATGATGAAGCGGTGGCATCTGACGACCGACCACATGCAACTCTTGACTGGGCCAACAATAGCTACCCACCTAACATCTCTTTCTCCCCAAGCGGAGGATCCACTATGAAAAAGATGCTCAGGTCTAGAAGACCAAGATCTGCACCTTTCAACACTGCCGCTCATCTAACAGGATTGGCCAGAAAACCAGGCGCATAAAGCGTAGCAGATGAAACCGATTCCCCTACTAGGCACTCAACCAATGCAGAAATGCCCCAATAACTTGAATGGATTGATAGACTGGACCCTTGCCTTACGACTGAACTAATAGAAGTTGGCTTGAGCTTGAATGAACGTATCTTAGAAAAAAGGTACCCTAGTCGCCCCGGTGGAATGCATTGAAGAAAGGAATCCATCTCTTTTAACCAACCCCTCTTACTAGATTGAGAAAAGGCGATCAAAATGGTTCCAAACCTCCATAGCAAGCTCACTCTTGATGAAGAGGTGATCAATACTTTATTTATCATGCTCCGAACAGCACAAGCATTTGCTTGCTAATCTTATACCTTTCGTCTGAATTTATTCCCTTAACTGATTCTGAAATCCCCGCATACAAAGTCAAATAAGAGCTTCCACGCAAAAATGCTAATTATTGTAGGAATGGCTTTATCCCAGACAAATTGAGTCCAAGCTTGAATGCCCGTTCGATTTCTTATCGATTCCCAACCAGCTTTGAGAATAAATGACTCACTACGATTCTTTTTCCATATCCCCCTGTCCTCCTGATGAGATGTGAATATACCACTATTCCTGATATCATAAACCACTCTGTGAGGCAAAAATGCTTCGATATCATTGAAAAAGCAGTTTCTATGTGCGTCAAGCACATCTATGATTTTGGAGAAATAACTAGTAAAGGAGTTGGCCTGGTCAATAAGAGGGAGTCATACTTTGGACTGCTTTTTTCAAAAGAAACTATCTGAAAGCCCCTATGGTTTGCTGCTTCCAAACCTGGTTGTCAGGACTTGGAGTGAAATCTGTTCTATTTTCAGGCAACCCCACCAATACTTAAGGGCTCAAAATGGTGGATTGGAAATGGAGCTAGCACTGATTTCTGGTTCCACCCCTGGCTCTCTGATATTCTTCTCATTGAAAGTACCCCCCTCTTATTGACCAGGTAAACTTCATACGAAAAGCTTTTGAAAGCTCTTTAAAATGTCTTGTAGTAGGAGGACCCAAAGCCCCTTCCTGAATAGGTAGGCACATAGTATCAAAAAATATCCAGTGAAGCTTTCTTTTGTCTTCATCACCGCCTCACCAAAAGTTAGCTAACATTTTTTCCAACTGGTCAAGAACTCCCTTTGAAACTGGAATCCCTGCAAGAAGGTGTATAGGCATCGAGAAAAGAACATGTTTGCAAAATAAGCCGCCCTCCACTGGATAAGAATGCTTTCATCTCCTACCACTTTATTTTATACTCTATCCAGAAGATAAGAAATTTTTTTTTTTAGATTTAAATAGAGGTAGTCCTAGATAAAAATATTAGGAATCAAAGCAAGGAAAGTAGCATTGATGGAACGGGGGATCGCACCTTCAGCGAAGAAATAAGGTGACCAGCTGGAAGTTTTTGAAATCCCAACAATTATATATATATAAAAAGAATCCGGAAAGCCATCAGGCTTTAAAGGATAGGGGAGACCTTTTTTTGGGTTAGTGCGCACCGACATGCTCAAAATTACCTTTTGAACTTCTTCCATATTAGGAGGGCTCGTAAGCATCTTATTATCTTCCTCTGTGACTAGAGAGGGGATGGTCTCAAGGATCTCATCTTCAAGCACCGAACCTTGAGAAGAAAGTAATGTATGAAATAAATTGAGAGCTTCCTGCCATACAGAGACAAGTTTGAATTTGGTTCAAGGTGCTTATTCTCTATCTTTCTTCGTAAAGCAGAAGTTTTTCAAGGTTACTCTTGGCCGAATCTAACGGAATTTTCTTATCAGCAGACCAACTCTGTTCAAGAGCAAATTGGCCTTCTTCATTTTCGGCATTTCTATATTCTGAAATAGTTCGCCAATTCAGTGCTTTATTTGTCGAGTCAATCTTCCTGGAGAAGACTTGAAAAGGATTTCCCGAGCATGGTTGAGATCAATGTGAAAATCAGAATGCCGAATCCACATTCTTTGGAAACGAAAGACCCCAGGCCTGCGAGTATTATAATCTTCTAAGAAGATTACTAGAGGAGAGTGATCAGAGGATACTCTAGGCAAATGGTCAACTCTGGTGGAAGCAAAACGGCTTTTATATAGAAGCGGGCAGTCCCCATTCAAAAGGATTCTATCTAGTCTGGCCCAGATACAATGTTGACCGGTTTGATTATTGCTCCAAGTCAATTTGCTGTCATTGAAAGCCCAATCAAATAATCCAAACGAGAAAATCATATCTTCAAAGCTCATCACTTCAATAAAGGCATTGAAGTCAGGAGGCCGACCCCCAAGTTTTTTCTAATGGATCCGCAATTACATTAAAGTTCCCCCTACTAGCCACGGGAAGTTAATGCAAGTCGATAGTGTACTCGATGATTGAAGGACCTATCGACTTCCCACACTTATCATGACAACATCACCGATCTTTGGCGCTTATGGGGGGCCCTATCATACACATGCACCACCAGAGTCTTCATAAGAACTCTGGGGTGAGGGCCAAGGTGAACCCGGATTAACGATGAGAAGCGGTCAAATCAGTAGCAAAGGCACCAGGACGGACGGTTGGTTGAACCGGGCGATAGCTTCGCGATCGATAGCTCAGTGAGGTACGCCACCCGCCCTACTTCAAATGATAGATAGAAAAGGTGGGAGAGGGGCTGAGGGACGGCAAAGGTACAAAAACAAAAACTACATGACATACGTACGTTAAATGGTAGGCCCATTACGAACAATCATTAAGGCGGTCTCCAATCTCGCTCGGCTCGGGGCGATCACTTGAACAGGGCGGGATTGATCGATCTACATCAAAAATTCCGCGAATCTAGCCACCACTTTCTTTATTTAAAGAAAAAGAAAGAGGGTGCGGGTCAAATCCGCATCTTTGCGCCCTTTACTTACTTCAAGGGATGGTGCGTCCGATACATGATTGGTTAATGACGATTCTCAACAGCATCTGTAAGATCTCGAGGCTTACTAGACGGAATTCGATCAAAAATGAAAACTTTGGATATTTTTCTTAGAAGGAGATGAACTACCTATAGATTTGTATGTAAGTGCACGATAGGAATTAAGAGAAAGCTGGCATCCAATCAAGAAAGAATCACTTCGGACAATTAGACTAAGCTTCCCCCTTCTCTCTCTTCTTTAGCTAATGATGAAGCAAATCCCTAAAGTCAAAGTAGTCCATGAAAGCATCTATTTTTTCCGTTCAAGAAATTGCTTATGTAAAGATGGGGTGAGTCTCTTATAAGATCTTCCTTTCTTCTCTTTTCTTCTATTAGTTAGCTTGGATTGAGAAAGCTCCGCCCAATAGCGCTTAGCCATGTGTGTGTAGACCGAAATGGTCTCGCGAAGCCGGTCAACGGTAGCCTAAGAGCAAGTCAAAACTACGAGAAGGGCGCGAGAAGTTTTGTGAAGGTAGAGAGAGATTTTAAAATCAGACTTCAAGTTGGTGTGCCGCGTGTTAAGAAGGCAGAGACCGCCCCAGGCTTCGCCCTAATTCCCATCTAAGGTTGAATAAGATTAGATTAGTCTCGCTAAATTCGTTCTCGAATGATTCATCGATGTAGGTCTATGAAAATTTCTTGTGATTCCCCTTCTTTCTTCGACGAAGGCATACACGCATCGATAGGGAACCCAAAGAAGAGCTAGAAAAAGGAAAGCGGCACCTTAACTTAATAGCTCCATTTCTTGTTCCTGAGCGGAAGGTACGCTCAGCCCCTGATACATTGCTATTTCTTAATCCTTGCGGCCAGGGATAATGAGTCGGTTGGCTGTGAGAGTATAGCCTCTCTCGGGGTTAGCGATAAGAGTACACCGGCCCGTGCGGTAGCGGGCGAACTAAGGATTTCGTGCTTGCAAGGAAGCGTGCAAGTGGGTGAACGCATCACCAGCCAAGCTAGTCACTTGGAACATAGGGGTATTCAATCCCCGAGCTTCTGGGCCTTGAGAACCGACTTCGGATTTGCTCCTTAGATAGTGAGTAGCAAAGAAGGGTAGGGTTTAAAGTTTAGGGTTTTCACTTCCACGTCCCAGCTCGTCGAAGCTACCGCGTATCGATTGAAATTTCCCTCCTCAGCCGGAGGCGGAACCGGCTCCCCCTGAACCATCCTCGGAAGAGTAAGAAAGGAGAAGGGAACGGGAGTTTCTCGCCTCCAAAGAGTATAAAGAAGCGGAGTGTCACCCCAACAAACTAGACGCACGCATCAAGGCGTTCTGCCAACGAGCGAAGGCGATCGCTCAAGAAAGGGGATTCAGCCCCGGCAAATGCGATGCAGTGAAAGACGCTGCGGACTATGTGGCTGGTGACGTAAAAGATATGCCGGCAGCTAGCCAACTCCGCTTTCTAACGAGGTTAAGGCGTGACCTAGAAAACGGAAACAGCGAGACCTGGGGTCTCATCGAACGAGAAGTTCGAAGATGGAGACCAGGTTCGGCACGAAATCATAAAGGTTTGAGGACCCGTTGGTCAAAGGAAAGGGAAGGTCCTGCTTCCGGGACGGAGCCGTATGACGCGAGAGTCTCACGTACGGTTCCTTTGAGAAGGGTGTGATACCACCACCTATCAGGCCCGACGAGCGGTCCACGGAGCTGCATCCCTACTCACCTGGTCTATGCACATCGCTCTCTCCAGGAGGTTGGCCGCCTATCCTAGATCTTCCCATTTCCAAGAAGATCCCGGGCTCGATCTGGTTTAGTATCAAGGTGATTCTTTTTCTCTTCCTATATATATGGGTCCGTGCAGCATTTCCACGATATCGTTATGATCAATTAATGGGACTTGGCCGGAAAGTGTTCTTGCCTCTATCATTAGCTCGGGTAGTCCCCGTTTCTGGTGTTTTAGTCACCTTTCAATGGCTCCCTTAATTATGTGCGAGGAATTGCCCTATTGAGTAATGGGAAGCGGGCTAGTCCCCGAAAATGCCCCGCCCGTAAGTTCCTTTGTCGTTGGGGAAAAAAAAATCTCTTTTTATTTTTAGATTCGAAATTCTTCGTTTTTTTCTCCCACTCTTTCTGTGAGGCAAAACCTCACCACACTACACTACACTTCGACACAAGAGAAGAGGACCGGGCGCTTTCTATCTTCGGGATAGGAGTTGGCGGTCTTCTTTAAGAGAACTTCAATCTAATACTCATTATGGATCAACTCATGTTTCCACTCTATTTTCATTACGAAAATATCTCACGTCAGGATCTGTTGCTCAAACCGAATCACGCCAACGTTATGGAAGTTCCTGGATCGTGTAAAATAATAGTAGTACCAAAGACAGCACCTTCTATCAAAAATGGAAAATTGGCTATGGAGATTCCGTGCGGTCAGAAATTAATACAGACACAAAGGGCTTCAACAGGAAAGTCGTTTCGATCCAATCCATTCTTGGGGTCAAATAAAGACAAAAAAGGATATGTCAGTGACCTAGCACGACAAAGCACTCTCCGAGGGCATGGAATGTCTAATTTTTTGGTCAGAATATCCACAGTAATATCTCTGTTAGATTCTCCGGTCGAAATAAGGGAAAGGTCAATTCAATTCTCGATGGAAACGGAATTTTGCGAATTCTCCCCCGAACTGGAAGATCATTTCGAGATCTTCGAACATATTCGAGGGTTCAATGTTACTATTGTAACTTCGGCCAACACACAAGATGAGACTTTACCACCGTGGAGCGGCTTTTTGCAAAAAGATGAGGGGGAAACTCAGTAAGATGTCGGAGAAGCGAAATATACGAGATCACAAACGTAGATTGCTCGCGGCTAAATATGAATTGAGACGAAAGCTTTATAAAGCCCTTTGTAAAGATCCCGATCTTCCTAGTGATATGCGGGACAAACATCGTTATAAGTTGTCCAAGTTGCCAAGAAAGAGTTCCTTTGCACGAGTAAGAAACCTATGTATTTACACGGGTCGCCCTCGTTCTGTATATGATAAAAATTTCTCGTATCCTTTTTCGTGGATTAGCATCTCGAGGTCCTTTGATGGGCATAAAGAAATCGTCTTGGTAGCAACCACCAAACCAATAGAACAAGGGTTAGCTCCGCAGCAGGTCTACAAGCAAGGTAAGTAGGTCCATTACCAGCCGGCTCCGGACCGAAAAGACCTAACGGACTAATCCCTTATTTAGGATCGTAGATGCTAACGGGGCGGGAATCGAAGTGGGGGACCCCTCTACCGCCTGTGTCTATCTCCTGTCAAGTATGCTCCCCAGACATAGACTACGTACAGGGTAGTACTCTTGGAAAGATAGAATATCACCGCGTGAACATAACATTACATTAAGTTACGAATGTAACTCCCGAAGGATCGACCACTATTCTAAATATAGTAAGGCGGAGAACTGTTGTTCAGTGGAGCGCCGGAGTGCGGAGGTTGTTCCCATCATTGAAGTCAGGGTGTGGGACTGAGCCTTCCGAATGAGAAAGAAGAAAAGTGCTTAGTTTCGTTGGAAAAACCAACGCAAATATCATATTGACTTTCTCTCGCCCTACTTCTAAAGATAGATAGAAAAGGTTGGAGAGAATGACTTTCTGAAATTCTCTCCTTTCTAAAGCTGCGCAAGGCGGCCCCCCCAGAACAAAGCCCCACCCCTCTTTTCCCCCCTTTAATGAAGGACCCTCGCCTTGCTTCCTATTCATTTGTGGGTCTGGACCCGAGGGCCTTTTTTTTTCAAGAGGTGATTTCGAGAATCAACCAACGGAAAAATCCGTAGCCCAGGTGACTCACAGCCTCCCTCTCGCCCAAATAAATGAAATGGGATGAATCAAATCAATAAGCTTTTTGATTGATTCAGGGCGCAGCGAAGCCAAATTAAATCAAGGCAAGGGGGCTTACTTTTCCTGAGGCTGATTCATCCTATTCAAATTTAGCTATGCTAATGGAAGAGGAAAAGTTTTCAGATGAGATGGACCCCCAAGAGATGAGCGAGAACCCCCAATTGCTTAGGGGTCGCACTCTGTCCCGCTTGGTGGACGAAATCTTCTCTCCTTTTAGAATTATTTCTCCCACACACCTTTTTTGCCCTCTTTCACCGAGGAGGAAAGAATAATCTTCCAAGCGGACAGAGACAAAAATTTCCATTAGATTCATTCCTAAGCTTGCTTTGTTGCAGCAAGATGATCAGTCCGAGAGTGCTGGAGAGAAGAGAAAGCGGTAAAAACCTCTCTTATTCGGTCACCGAGAAGTCGGACGACTCTTCAGTAACCCAGGGTGATCCGACCCCTTCGACGCTTTTTTCGCTGTATACCCCCTCCATCCTTCGGAAGTGGAAGAAAGAGTACTCTAATTTGAATACATAGTAGGGCCCCAGAACGCTAAAAGGTGGGGGAACTAGAGTTGTCACGATAGAAAAGATAAATAAATAAATGACTATAAGGAACCAACGACTCTCTCTTCTTAAACAACCTATATCCTCCACACTTAATCAGCATTTGATAGATTATCCAACCCCGAGCAATCTTAGTTATTGGTGGGGGTTCGGTTCGTTAGCTGGTATTTGTTTAGTCATTCAGATAGTGACTGGCGTTTTTTTAGCTATGCATTACACACCTCATGTGGATCTAGCTTTCAACAGCGTAGAACACATTATGAGAGATGTTGAAGGGGGCTGGTTGCTTCGTTATATGCATGCTAATGGGGCAAGTATGTTTTTCATTGTGGTTCACCTTCATATTTTTCGTGGTCTATATCATGCCAGTTATAGCAGTCCTAGGGAATTTGTTCGGTGTCTCGGAGTTGTAATCTTCCTATTAATGATTGTGACAGCTTTTATAGGATATGTACTACCTTGGGGTCAGATGAGCTTTTGGGGAGCTACAGTAATACAAGCTTAGCTAGCGCCATACCTGTAGTAGGAGATACCATAGTGACTTGGCTTTGGGGTGGGTTCTCCGTGGACAATGCCACCTTAAATCGTTTTTTTAGTCTTCATCATTTACTCCCCTTTATTTTAGTAGGCGCCAGTCTTCTTCATCTGGCCGCATTGCATCAATATGGATCCAATAATCCATTGGGTGTACATTCAGAGATGGATAAAATTGCTTCTTACCCTTATTTTTATGTAAAGGATCTAGTAGGTTGGGTAGCTTTTGCTATCTTTTTTTCCATTTGGATTTTTTATGCTCCTAATGTTTTGGGGCATCCCGACAATTATATACCTGCTAATCCGATGTCCACCCCGCCTCATATTGTGCCAGAATGGTATTTCCTACCGATCCATGCCATTCTTCGTAGTATACCTGACAAAGCGGGAGGTGTAGCCGCAATAGCACCAGTTTTTATATGTCTGTTGGCTTTACCCTTTTTTAAAAGTATGTATGTACGTAGTTCAAGTTTTCGCCCGATTCACCAAGGAATATTTTGGTTGCTTTTGGCGGATTGCTTACTACTAGGTTGGATCGGATGTCAACCTGTGGAGGCACCCTTTGTTACTATTGGACAAATTTCTCCTTTAGTTTTCTTCTTGTTCTTTGCCATAACGCCCATTCTGGGACGAGTTGGAAGAGGAATTCCTAATTCTTACACGGATGAGACTGATCACACCTGATTAGTGAGAAATTCTGACACCAATCATTTACGAGTGAGTATTACACCAAGAATTTACAAGCGGATCGAGGAATGAAGGGAGAGGAATTAGAATAGAAAGAAAGAGACGGATTTCGAATTAGAGTAAGGGCACGCTAAGACATTCCTTTTCGTGCTTTCGATCTGCTTACTTTGAATAAAGATAAAAAAAATAATAGATAGGCGGAAAGGCTTTACACAAGACCACAGAGCGAGAGAGAGAGCCTTCGCTTACCTGCTTAACCGTACCCTCCTATCGTACCTATATAGCCTTTCCTTCAGTTATATCCAGTTTCAGTTCTGCTTCCAACTACCGATGGGAGAAGGCTTGGACGTATAGCAAGATTAAATAAGAGGTATTGCATACGGGAATGATATATAAAATGAAAGGTTGGAAACAGAGCTGGAGATGAGCGCTAGCCAGAACGAAATGGACATATGAGCGATCGATTACGAGAGCTCGACCGATCAGACCGGGAAGAAGAGAAAGAAAGGTCAATCTCCGAAAGGCCTTCGCAGAGCTGAGCTTTAGGGGGGAATACTTTTTGTGGTCTTGCACATGGAAAAGTCAAGTATTCTACGCAGGCTTGATTTACCGGAATTTTTGCTTCAAAGAATGCTTTCAAGCTAGGAATTAAAGCACGGATAGCTTTATTTGACAATTAGCTGGAAGTCGGGTATGCCTATTCAACATAAACTAAGGCGCTGGGTAGATCGTAGATTGCCGGGTATGAATTCGATTCTAAGTCGGAGAATGCCCATGAATAGGGTCTTATTACAGAATCCGCAGTTTTGAAAGTAGCCCTAGACAGATCATTGCTAAGAGGAGAGCAGGGAATTTCTTGCTAATCAGGTGCTATCATCGTATTATAATGATTATTCCGACGTCAGAGCAGACGGGACTACCAATCCCAGAGTGAATTAACCTTGTCTGCACTACCACCTTAGTTTACTAGACCTTGGGGAATTGGCTAGTTACCTTCACTCCGCGTGGCAGCCTACCTACGTTTTGTCTTTTTCCTACGAGACCTTATAGTTTCCCAGCCTTTCTCCGCCTACATGCCCCCCGAAATCAGATTGGCTTTTTTCTTGAGGAAGGCCCATCCGCTTTTGTTTTCGAATAAGACTAAGGCGTGAGCGAGGGTCTCTTTGTGGTGGTCTTTCACCATCTTCCTTTTGATTGGCCTATATCTTTGAATCCGGTCTTTCGCGATTCCCACAGTCCCTTAGTCCCGTACCGGCTGTCGGTCTATCTCATATTCGCAGAAGAAGGAACTTGCTTAATGCCGGAAGTGTAATTAAGTAGGCGGCTGGTCGTAGAATAGTCTTTTCAGTAAGTGCTGTTGCAGTTGTAGAACCATTGGCCATTGATTCTTCCTCGCAAACCTTTCATCCCCGCTGTCTAGCTCTCTCGTAGTCCAAAGCGAATTCAATCGTATCCGCCTTTGAGGAAAAGACCGAATCAGTCTTTGAGCCATACTAATAAATCCTCGTAGGTAATGCTCTTGGTCTGCCTTCAATCAGTTTATCAGCCTAAGGCTTCGCTCTATTACCTGTGTTGTAAGCTTTCCAGTCTTTGAAGTAAGGTTCAATGCTAGGAAAAATGCTTTTGCTTCGCGGGTCTATCACCCCAATTGGTTTAGTTAGGAAATTTTTTATATGAGTATGCCCCTATCCCGTAAGCCTTCCATCGTTGCAAGCCCCTTCCATTCGGCCCAAGCTTTCTTTCGATTACGTCTGCTTCCGATTCTGTTATTCCGTTAGCCTTAGTTAGTCGTTTAGTCAAAGCCGTACGTATGCCCCTTTCGAATCGTTCTATCATTCGAAGTAGGAGCTGGGGTTGCGGGCAGAGAACTATTGGTATAGCGAGTTCATGTGCTTGCAGTTGGGTTACTACCATCCCCCTAACCATTAGTATCACACTCTGTGAAGTGTCTCTCTGGTATTGGGATAACTTCAAGCCCCTTAGCTCGCTTGTATCGGGGGGAGCTTACTTCACTTGTTTTCTTTAAGTCACTTGCCAGGAGGGAAAGCGGCAGATAAAGAGCACCATCACCTTACTTAACAAAGGGCTTATGCGAAAGAGAGCACCGCTTCCCCAAGAAGATAATCCGCTTTCCTAAAATCCCTACTTTATTGCTCTAGCTCTTGACTCATATGGCACTGAAATTGGATAGGTTCACGCTTAGGCCTGGTTATGGAAACTCTTTAAGCATAGTCAATTTTTCCTTTTCCATAGGAAACTCCAACTTAAACAGGAACTGGCCTGGAACTATATGTAAGGGCACTCTCATCCACTGGCTGCAAGGAAACAACTGGATTGGCTTTTCTAACTCTCTTTAGAAGAGACTGCTTTCAAATTCACTTGCCCTAGAACCTGCTTTTTATTGATATTGATCTAGAATCAGCTATTCCTAGTTTTTTTTATTATTCCTAGCCAGAGAAATTAAACTAATCTCGAGATCCAGAAACCTATCTATACGCCTAGCCTTAAGCAAAAGAAATCTCGTTAGCCCTACCATAGAAACTATTACCTCGACTTGGATTGAAAGGAAGAACTTAGGACTTTGGGACTTACCCTAGGACGTAAACCCCTAGCATTCCAATTGAAACTCAAGGAGATGGAACTAAACAGGCTTAGGCCCTTTTCCTCTTTCAAGGGGACTAGAGGGAATGCAACTACTGAGACAGCAACTCAAACAAAATCCCGAGAGAAAATAAAAGATTAGTGAGGTAAGGTCTATAGACTGTAAGGCAGAAGGCTTGAAAGGAAGAGCACTCCTACTTACTTTTGGGAGAAATCCTAGACACCTTAGACACCGGATCCTCGGTAGGACTCTTATTTGATAGGCATTAGTGGATTTGAGGTTTTGGGGTTTCACTCGCAGACCCAGCCCTGCTGCTTCCATAAGTCTCCTATCCTAAGTTTCTTTCTTTGCATGAATCAAGTTCTTCGACAGGACCATCCCGACCGAGGGCTAATCATAGATCTACTATGGTCTTTTTTTTTATTCTTTTATCTTATTTCCGGTTAAAAGCCTTTTCTGGAAGCATTATGTTGAGTCACTCCAAGAGTAGAATCAGCAGCTCACCTCACGTTTTAGGAACCAAATGAGGAATCACACGTAGACGGACCTGAGCATTCTCCTGCTCTACGGACCCCTCTGGAGCTAGAGTTGGGGCTGCTTGACGCT
>CM067334.1:44885000-44890000 GCA_034376525.1 Nicotiana benthamiana
GCTGGAGCTTGCACCGAATTGCTTACCCGCGGAACTCATTTAACCCGACCCTGCATAAGTACCAATGCCCCTTCCCCTTTCACCTCTAGGAAAAACTTCTGGGATGAGCCCTTCTACTCGTAATTTTTATATTAGAGGGAAAATTCTCGATCCCAGACCTGGCTTCGATCAAGGCTTATAAAAGCATCAACCTCATCCTCCTTTAGCTTTGGGGTTGATTTACGTGGCTCAAGACTTTGAGTCAAGAGGTCAGGTGTTCAGAAAGGTGGTGATGCGGCATTGGCATTTTCAGCAAATTCATCAGATAGCTCGCCTTCTTTTCGTTTACGTGGCTACATACTTGTAGCGATCAAAGGGCATATTTATTATTATTTATTATTTATATAAGGAAAAGGTAATTGTATGGGCCTTTGCTTCGAGAACAATCGTATTAGCGCCTTCGCAGCCTGCCTTTCCATTCTTCGAGTGCAGTTCCTTCTTGAGCCTTTTCTTTTTGACTCCTACCGAAGCAAGCCTCTCAAGTGCTGACCTTTCTTCCCACCTTTGAGCGAAGCAAGCCTCTCAAGTGCTGACCTTTCTTCCCCCCTTTGGTGAGCTGACCTTCTTGTGTCACGAGTGATGTCAAACCTCCTTCTTGTCTTCTATTCCGGGAAGTGGTATAATAGGTCCCCTAAGGGATGCCCTTTGGCAGCTGTCCGAGCCTTCCCTTGATTGTGCCTTTAGGCTTTCTTCTTGCTGCTTTGTTTGCGCTTTCGAATCCGCTTCTGTAAAGAAAGGAGAAGAGAGAGGCGTCGGCTAACTAAGGACGATGATGGAAACTATCCCAGAAAGGTGAGCAAGAAGAGTCTTCACTACTAGCTAGTATTGAAAGAAAAGAAGGCCTACCTTCGCTTTGTGCGCTAAGAGCTTTCTTTCCTGTAGGATAGGAAGAATGGAATAGGAAGATAAAAGGACATTCTTCAGAGTGAAATTGAACCAGACAAAGGCCCTTCTCTCCGTGATCAACTTCCTTTCGTAGTACCCATACCCCCAGGGGAATTCGAATCCCCGCCGCCTCCTTGAAAGAGAGGTGTCCTAACCACTAGACTATGGGGGTATATTGAATAGACTTTGACTAAGAATAAGGTTCCCTTCTCTTCCACTCTATCTCCTTATTGGATTGGTAGGTACATTCCTCTTTCTCTTCTCTTAGTCGACTAGACTTCCCTCACATCCTACTCTTCATTATAGAAGGTTCTTTATTCCAAATACTGGCGAATCACCTTCATTCAATGCTAGCATCTCTCTCAGCTGAAAGAAGATCAACTCTCAAGCTCACCCCTTTTTTGCTTTAGTCAGAAGAGCCTCTCTCCTCCTCGAGTTCTAAATCAGCAAGAGAAGAGGGACCTATAAGACAGCAAGGAAGTTTGATTTACATAAAACCTCTTGCAAGAAGATTCTATCCATCAGGTAAAGCCCCTTTGACTAGAAAGTAAAATCTCTGTCAAAGACAGATCTAAAGGCTTGAACAGTTAGGAATGAAACTGCCTACGGGAAGAGTGAGCTCTTCCTTCTCACCTTCGGCTACTAAAAAGGAAGGAAGACTGGTGCGACAATAGTAATGCCAAGCCAAAATCTGCTTATTTTCTTCCTCATCTTAGGCATAGATAGAATTCGCTCGCCTGCCCTTGAATGGCCTTTATAACCTTAAGGCGATCTATCCAACTATCCAAAGCCTAACCCAGTACAGATCTGATCCTAAATCGCTCTACGCTTTGAGCCGGCTAACTCTTTGAAGCCCACTGATGCCTTTTGAAGACCTTCTTCCCTCTACCCTGATGAAAAGAGTTCCAGTGAGCTCGCCAAGGAAAGCAGATTAATTCTATCAAACTCTTTCTTCCCAGCTAAGCTAAAGAAGATCTAACCCTCCTCTTCCACTGAGGCCACTTCCTTCTTACCATTTAGCTATTTTCCCCATCGAGAAAGAGATCGAGGATAGGTCGGAAGCTTCTTCCTTCGAAGGACTTTCTCCTTCATCAAATGAATTCTCTCCCATGACCCCATTCAATCAATGCTACCGGGTATTCACTCGCTTATTGAAAATCTTGCCATACCATATTTTCTATTTAGTCGGCACTCTTGTCTGTCGAGTACTTTTAGTAGTCTTGCTCTTCCTTCCTCCATTGCTGAGGTTAGCTCTGTATTTTTGTCGTGTACTTTTTCTCTCTTTCTAATTCTAAGGATTAAGTCTTCCGCTAACATAACAAAAAAGAAAGGAAAGCAGGGAAGAGGACTAAGCTCTGTCCGAGAAGATCGGGTATTCAACTTCATTCATGCCGAGCGGCAAGAGGGGTACTTTTCTGCCTCGACCGTTCTTCACTTCAGCCCGACAGGCTCCTCAAGGTCATATAGCCCATGTCCTTCGCTTCTTTGCAATCGGACTGTACTTTCTCTTTCTTATCTCACCATCGGTGACGGTGACGATTCTTTCCAGCGTAGAAGAAGACTTCCGGGCTACCCTGTGAAAGATGAGGAAAAAACCTTCCATTGAGAGGACGAATGTCGCTCCAGTTTTATAAACACCTCTGCTTGAGAAGGTTGCTGTAATGCAGGAAGTGGCATCTTTACCGAGAGTTGAAGTAATTCTCCCCCAGCCCCAGTTTAGAGATTTCGTCAACGGGGTCATGCTCTTTGAGATAGCGTTGACCGTCAATCCCTTAGCTTTCGACTTTGGGATTCGGAGAGGTCTACGAACCTGTGCTTCGGCTTTCGCTGGCGGGCTTTCGTCATCCATCACTGTCTGGGCTGGGCCGTCGTTGTAAAGACGCGCATCCGTACAGACTAGACTCCTTTAAAAAAGGGCTTCTTGTCGGCAAATACCCCCTTCTCATCAACGTATTTGAAGCATTGATGAAGGGTGGAACTTTTTCAGTCCCAAAGTGCGCTCTTCGACTCTCCAGCCCTTGACTTTATAGAACTGGCGACATTTTCTCATACCTTTGCTAAGCATGTCCTTGAGGGCCTCAATGACGTCACCCTCGTTGCAACAATTGGTGACATAGGGGGGATAGCCGGACAGAGAAATTAGCCTTCACGGGGCTCCCGTAGGGTCTATTCCACCAACAAAAACTGGGGCAAGAGCGTCTTTCACAGCTGATTCAACAACAGCCATTCTTATTATTCTCCCGGGATCAGAAGCAGAAGGCTAGGCACCAAGAAGCGATAGCCTATGAAAGCAGAGAAAACTCGAAACTCCTAAACCTAAGGCAGCCTTTCTCCTTATTATTTCTCTTAAATAAGAGATAGCACCAGCCTAATCCAAGAATGTTGATTCTTCTCTTTCAGAAGACTTTGGCTATTCAAAGCAATCCGCCCAATGAGCTACGGCTAGATGAGCTAAGGCCAGGGGATTCCTCTCTAGAAATTCCTTAATAAAAGAAGACAGGATATTATACTTCTTTATATATGCCAACTGCAACTGATTCCACTTGAGCAAGAGCAGCTTGCCCAAAAACAAGAAAGAGATATGCGAAATCAACCAAGACAAGCACACCGCAATCAACAGGTAATCCCGCATCTGATTGTTCATTGAGTGCGGAGGAAGCAAATGTAGAAAAAGAACAAGCAAGAAAGGGAGAGTAAGCAATCAAGTCTCTTAGTGAGTATGGTAATCTGGATAGGCAGTCTGGTGGGAGATAGAATACCACCTTTCTTAGGTGGGTATGAGTGTATCTTGATAGCCCATGATCAAAGAGATAGGTATGAGAAATTCAAATGATAACGAAATTAATGGAAGGATTAACACGAGACCTTAGATTGACACCTTAGGGTGCATTCCTTATGTAAAAGGTGTCACCATCATGTCGATGTTGCGGAAGTCATTATTGAAGGTTAGTCCAATTATTTCAGGACTGGACTGAACCACTCATTCGTAGGTATATCCCCGGCCCCATATGAAACTTCCTTATCCTCGTCTTAGGTCTTAGGACGCTCCTTTCTAATAGAAAGAAGGCTTGAAAGCAAGCGTAATGGAGCCCAACTAGCTCACTACGACAACGAACAAGAACGACTACGCTATGACGCTTTGTATAGATAGCATTGAAGCTCTTATTAGTCGAGCAGTGCTCACTAGTCAAGTTGGGAAGGCCCAGCGAACTGTATTGGTTGGGTTCTTCCTGAGTAGACGACAAGAACATAGGACGGGGGTGAGAAAGAAATCAAGATCTTCTGTCAAAGGCTACTAGCTTTCCACTGTTGGTAATCGATCTAGATGCCAAGAATCAGACAAGGAACTGACACTTGACTGAAAGCGTTTTTGCCGTGCGCGTCGACGTAACCGCAGCTAAATCAAATAAGGATGATAGAAGTAGCTGCAATTGCTATTGAATCTGCTGCTCATGGAAGGTTTGACAAAGTGCCAGTACCATTTCATTTTGCATAACGCTTTCTTGGGCAAGTGAATAATAGCACAGAAAGGTTAATAAAAGTATGTCTTATTTTGCTCCTTCCTCAGGTGAAAGCGGTCTTGATGCGGAACTAGCAGTTTTTCTTAAATCAATTCCATTTCCACTCCCCTTTATCATTCGACTGGCTAGAGTAGCGTAGCAATTACCATGTCTTACTCTTTTGGTTTTGCGGCTTGCTTGCTGTAAATGGACAGATTCCCTTGTGCACGAATAGGTCTTGCTAGAATCAGTTCTTTGAATGGCTTGTGCAAGAATCCGATTCCCCTTTCGCTTAGGACAAGACTGAAGGTTTAGGAAGAAATGCCACATCGTCAACCGGCTGGAAAGTGGATGCAGAATTACCCATTGAACAAGATTCCCAAAGGCCCCTAAAGAGAGAGACGAGTGCGCTCAAGCGGCTAAAGCCCGGTCTTCTCCCGGGTTGAGGAGGAAGGGGCATCCGAGACAGTTTTCACCTAATTGAATTGAACCGCTAGAGACTTCCTTGGGCGAGTAGCACTCGCGGATAAGAAGGCTTGAGTAGTGCCGATTTTCACTATTCTAAGTAATTTCTAT
>CM067334.1:44900000-44917500 GCA_034376525.1 Nicotiana benthamiana
AAGGTGTGAGATCCGAATCACTGTCTTAGTCTGCTTATATTCTTCTTGTTCGGATGTATCACCTACTTCATTGGGAGAGTTCTATCCCTCAACGGGAGCAAGGAAGGATAAAAAACAATCTCAGAAAAAAAAAGAGGAAGAATAGGTTGTTCTTTCCATGCTTCATCTTACATAATTACATTCATAAGCAGGCATGATAGAGCTATATCAGATACAACAGGTGTTGGCATCTTAGAGCCGGTAAGAGAGCTTTGCCAGCGAACCAATCCCATCGGTCGTAGCCAGGTCATTCCAATTCCAGTCGGTGTAGAATCAATCAATGAAGGAAGGGAAGGATGGAATGCTTTCTGTCAAGAAGAAAAAAATTGACTGTGAAGTGAATCCTGCATGCCAATGAAAGTGAAAGGTACTTTCCAACAAAAACGGGAAAAGCATAACTCATATCCCGGGCAGCTAAGATCCATAGGATTGGAAGGCCCATCTGAGTTCTACATTCTGAGATAGCTTATCTGTAAACTGTTACTAGTAAACAGATTTCTTACCTGAAATGAAAGACCGGGAGAAGATTGAAAGAGATCTTTTACACCAAAGTTGATTGGATCCTTCTTCCATTCTTGATTTGTCGATAATGCCAGCATGGCATTGTTACGCTTATAGCTAATTAAAATGAAGCATAGAGATTGATTGAAGGATAAGCTATATTTAAACTTTCTTTGCTGATAAGCAGATACAGTTAATAGAAACTGATGCCAGTCATGCTTGAACCAGGCTTTGCTTTCTGCTTTCCTGGATTGGATCCAAAAGGTCCTGAATGGGTGACCCGAAGGGAGAGCAGGTTCGCCTTTTCATCGGGTTTAGCTGTTCAAGGGAAATGCTGAGCGTTAATCTAAGTCTTGAGAGAGACGTTCTGACCGCGGTCAGAGTCTAGTCCTTGAAGACCAAACTCTAAGAATACAAATACTGTCACCCATGCACGGAGAGAGTCAGGCCTTTCTAATCCATATGTCCTTTTTCACAGCGATTCTTTATTTCTTTTTCGAGGTGACTTCTAACTGGTGACCAGAAAAGAGTGGCTAGCGCCGGAGAAAGCGAGATAGTTACATAGATCAGAGAAGGTTTGAGATGAGCTTTTACAATCTTTTAGCCCTGTGAGATATGGTTAGTCATAGCCATCAACCATCCTCCTTGGGATTGGCCCGAAGTAGGTGAAAGACGGTCTCTCGCTGATTGTTCCGCCTGAACGGAGTGTCAGCGGTTCTGAAGAAGAAAAGGAAGAGATAAGTTACTCCTACTAGAAAGGGACCTAGAAAAATTAATACGCTATTACCTTCTTAGGCAAAGACAGATTTCCAAGAGTAGAGAGCATGATTTACGGCTACAACCTTAGATAATGATAATCTGAGGAGTCTATCTTATGCTATCGGATTCTCTAACCCTGCTTACTTACCTTCTAGCCTACGAAAAAGACCTGCTTATCGAACTGAACTTCAATGAGACTACGCACTTGTGGCACACACGCTATATCATCTCTTCATCCCGTAAAAAGGAAATGAGCCCATTGATTCACCTATCCCAACAGCAGAATTATTGTGAGGAAAGCCCAGGAGAGATCTTAGCCTGTAGGGTTATTCTTACCCTTGGCCTTCTTCTCTTCGTTTTCATTGGGTCACTGCACTAAAGCCAAGGATTTATTTTCTTAGTTACATGAGTTCGATCCCTTTCTTGTCCTCTTCAATCTTTGAAAGCTCAGCCAATCCGAGAGTTTGTTTAAGAGTCTTTCTATGGGAATAAAGAGAGGGTACTGATCACTAGCCGAATCTGCTACTGTAGGAAAGAAGATCTATGTGACCAAATTTTCCTGTGATTTGTTGATTCACATCGATAAAACCAGTTGTGTGCCACATACATGGCACGAATCCCGAGTTTCCTCTTACCGATAGGCATCAATCCAAGTCGCTGAGGGACTTAACTAGGAGTTCCCCTCTGGACCTGAGAGAAGAGAAGGTTCGCGATCCACTTGCTTTAACATCAGAAAGAGAGGTAACTTTCGCCCAAACAAGATTTGTGAGTGCTTCTCCGACAGCCAGTCGTGCCATTGCTTTTGGATCCAAAAGACCTTTTATTGGCTGCTCCCCAATTGAGCACGCACCTCCAGTTAAGTCTGTATAAGTTTGAGCTATAACAGCAACATCAGAGAGAGTAATCTGGGATGGATATACCTTAACTTGAATTTCAAGCCTATGTCTTTCGCTTGCCTAAGGTTAAGGTAAGAAAAAGGAAGAGCTACTGGATACTACGGGGACTGTAAGCGATCTAACAGAACTGGCTTGTTGAACGGAACTCAGACTCAGACTAGAGATATCAAATGACCTAGGGGACTGGACCTCTAGATGTAGCACTGGATGTAAGAAAAAACTCGACTGCCAAAGCAGCACTTAGCACTCCAATTATTAGAAATAGACTAGTAAGAGACTCAAATGTAACCTAAAACTAAAATGGGACCCCTAGGAGGGGCAACTTCCACTCTTTTTGTCACTTTTTCCATTCTCGTTTACTTTACGAAGCGAGGGAGATCAAAAGGTATGCCAATTTTCTCGAGGAGAGGAATTACTAGCTCGCAGGCTTCAAAAAATGATAACCTCCTTCCTTGCCCTCGAACCTACTATCCAACGACATGGAAGACTTAGCATTGGCCTATCACTCGAATTCCATTTTATAGCACGCCAACAGGAGGGGGCTTCTTACAAAAGCACTCCAAGAACTCGCTTGAACTTTCAGAGAGAAGCAACTACTACTTCTCCATCAAAGGAAAAAGAAGCATCGACTAAATAGAAGGCCCTTGAATCTTATCGTTAGCCTATAGCGCTATCTACCCTTAAGACTGACTTAAGGGATGTAACAGAAGTCTCAAGAGAACTAACAATCGATGGACTGGAAGGGCGAGAGAGAGAAGAGCAAAGAGAACTCAATCTAGAATTTCCACTCCTTCTAAAACCCCAAGTACGGCATTAGCAATTGAAGAGCTTAGTTAGGATGGGTGGAACTACAACCCCTCGAACTGGCTCGATAAAGTCTGGGAGATTAGATAAGCTGGCTAGGGATTTTGAGATTCCTTTTTTACTGAAAATGTACCGAAGGCAACTGCCATTTAAACTAGAACTATATAGCTTTATATAGAGGCCGCAGGGAACTCCCCCTGGACCGCCATAGAATCAAGGGCTATCAGAGTCCAGGAAATGCATGGCAGGGAACTTCTATAGGCACCTTCCTAAGCAACTGATCTAACTTCCACTGCTTATCTATAGTCTTCCACGTCCATAGGATTCCACGGCTTAGCCATAGGAAAGAACAGGTTATGCATACGAAAGTACTCTTTAGGGAAAGGGATCAAAGAAAGCTGGTGCCTCGTCAGAAAGCCTTGGTTCGTAGAGTGGAGGCCATTCCCCAAGATATTGGTTTTCAGCTCCTCTCCTTACAGTCAAGTGGCTTTCAGCTCCTGCGGATGACTTTTTGTCTTACGACACGGCATGGTAATTGATTGAGTGCGCTTTCCTTTCTCAATGGCACAGCAAAAGCACCATATTTCGGGTTTGGATATCATAGGAAATGGGGCACTATAGAAAGGTTTTCCAAGTGAACACCCGATGATACGTCAAAAGCATGAATTTTAGCTGTCGAATGAAACTACTAAATACTAAATGTAGGAATTCCAACTGGAAAATTCACGAACCAAGGTTCCGCGTATCACGTTTTTTCAAGAAGATTGGGACTCTCAGGGAATAGAGCCAATCGTAGTAGTATATACCCTATCCATATAAGGCATCTTCCGGGCCAGAGGCCCCCCTTCTCTTGAGGTAGCATTTCAAAAATGAGTTGAACTGGAATCATCTGTTTAGGCACCTGCTTCAAATGGAGCTTTCAGAAAGCCCTTCGCTAAGGGCGAAGGTTTTTCTATGCTACATGCCCTAGGTCTGACCGCCTACCTTTTGTTTTGACTTTTCTTTAGTCAGGAATGGCTTTTTCTTTAGCGGAAATGGTCGGAACCAAGCAACTAGTCCCCCGGGACTTGAAAAAGAGGTTTCAACTATCAATCGTTGCCCTTATGTTGAGGAGATTTGGAAGCACTTGCTGAATACCCTCCTAGCCAGGGGATCCCCCTTGCCCTTGCAAGATGAGGCCGAGTAGGTGATGCACCATTATCCGGGGCATGGTCTCATTAGCTCTATTACGAAACTGCTTTTTTTTGGAAAACCATATATAATACTTGGAGGGAGCGAAATGCCCGGATTTTCAAGCAATCTTATAAAGCCGCAAGGGAGCTTTTTTACCAGATTTACGCATAAAGAAAAGGTAGGATTTCAGCTTCCAAGTTGAAGTACTCTAATTCGACCCGTGACCAGCAGATATTAGCCAGAAAGGGCTCCTTCCCCTTCTTGCTGCCATAGAAGCATGAAAAAATGGAGTTTTCCTGTAACCATTCTGAAACCAAGAAAGCCCTTATTTCTGCCTATAGAATGATTCTTCCACGACTCTCGCTTGGGTTCTAACTTCAAACTTCATAGGAGTTCTGACCCACTTGACTTTTTGGTACCGAAAACAAAGGTTCGAAATCCCAGTTGAGGCAAAGGTATTGAAGAGCAGATAGACCCGGAAGATTCCAACCTTCTAGATGGAGCCAGGTTAGGTCACTTCGATCGCTTAAGCCCTTACTGCGGTAGAGTAGGACGCTTTAGTTGGCAAGGTTATATGGTCTATAATTCTGCCACCTGTGAAAGAAAGGTTGCCAAAGATGTTATGAATGGCATTTCCACCGATTGAGGAGAAAGAGCCAGCCGTAGTCCCACTAATCTAATGTAATAAAGGCCAATGGAACATGCTTATACTCGGTCAGGAGGGAATTAGGCTCTCTCATTGCTTCTTTCATTCCATCTCCGCTCCTCTTCATCAAGTTCTACAAGACTTGAAGACATGTGCCTAAGGAAAGCGATTGAGCAAAGAAGGTTCACAATGCAATTGAGCTAAAGTGGGAAAAAAAGATCCCACTTTCACAAACTATGCTTGATCACATGGGACTTTGACTATGGATACATGACCCTTTAGACTTGATATTAATGAACCAAAGCTGTACAACCTTGTTCAGTTACTTTCAACAATCTCTTATCTTCTATTAGCATTAGCTGGCAGAAGCACTACAGACTGAGAATGGAATAATGTTGCATTGAGATGCTGGCTCTTGACCAGATGGAGTAGTTAAATAGAAATATATTCCTCGCCCTAGAAATAGCCCGCTCTAAAAAGAAGTAGTCCGTTGCCCAGGGAGGGGTTCATTTGGTAGATTAGTCCTATGGATGGGTCGCCATGTGGTCTCCTTTTGGGATTGCTCGGTTATCAGTCGAGGAGACTGTCCCTTTCTTAAGTTTTTATGCGCTTTTCGGTTTACATAAGTATTCACTTTCGGGAGAAGTTGGCAAGTAATGGTAAAGTCCATCACGTACTTCACCTACCCCAATCAGCTTCATCGGCGAACCTTTCTCTTCTAAGTTTCCGATGTAGGGCGATTAGTGCTTCCTCCTTCTCACTCTCCAACCATTTTCTGGCTGCGGACGAGGTATACCTTCTTTGATTCATTTTACACCGGCCAACGAATTAAAAGCACTTTGACCCTAGCCTAATAAATCAGCTTAGGCCAGACGCGCTCCAGCTCACTCGACCTTAGGGGGCTCTCTTAACTATAAGACATTTAGTTTCCCTTTAGAGTAGTCCCCGGGGAAGGCTGTTGTTCGCTGAAGTGCTACCGTCCTGATGACTTCTACTATTAGAGTGAATGAGTTGAACTATGTTCAACGAATCCCTTCGCGCAAGCTTTACCCGACCGGTAAGGTCTTTAGTACCATAGACTGATGATTAGCCATCAAGCCAGCGACTAGGCCCCAAGGTCGGGGACGCCGAGACCTTTGCTTAAGTAATGATATGTTTAGTTAATCCTTTCAAGGGCTAGCTGGATCCGAAGCGGCTTGGCTAGAACAACCACGATCAAAGTGATTGGTCTCTATCTTCATTGCTCAGGACGAAACTCTGCCTCACTTCGATCGCCTCGGATTGAAGGATTCGGCCGCGTAGCCCTCATTTTGGAATAAAAGGAAGAAGAACTCTACTATTCCACGCTCTTCCGAAAATGGTCTTGACACCACAACGAAGTTTTTGAGTATACTAAGGATTACCCATATCGAGAATGGGCCCGCCCTGGTACCGTTCTCTACTTCCACTCTAATAGATTGATTCTTTTTTTCACTTAGATTTTTTTTATCGCAGCAAATAAGACTTGAAGCGGATTCTCTACCTAGAATTTTTCTAATACTTCAGTAGACTCATTTCATGCCCTTATCGAATTCATAAGAAGAGCTCCTTTTAAGCGAGTATTCCCCAGCTTTGTATAGCTTATAAGCTGAGCTAGAGAGAGTGAATCTCGTATATCTCTTTCTAGTGGATAGACAGAATCCAGTCAGTTTTCATGACTCGGAACTTAACTAATTGCCGAGAAGCGAAGGAAAGAGGCCTATATAAGCTATTCATTGTCCTACCGAGACAGTAGTATCCCTGAGAAAGAGAAGGAGTGCTGCAAGCGAAGTAGGGACGGATGAGCGAATTGTATGAAATGAGTTGAACTATGTTCAACGAATCCTCAGATTCCTTATTCCCTAAGATACGTATCTTTCTCTGCAGATGAAGCAGGCGACGGGTCAATGCTTTTTTGTGAGTTCATACCAGGATCCAGGGAAAGGCTTTTTGCTCACCCCGCGAAAGGCGCATGGGTTGACTTCTATGAGTTAGCTGGTGAGAAGGAAATACTAGTGCTTAGAAATCCGGCTCACATTGAAAGAGAAGAGAGCTCCGTGACTTCCGGTGCAGATGAATAAACCGGTATTCTTGCTGCTCCGGGGAAAGAAGTTGAATTTGCTAAAGAAGTAGATTCCCGGCTCTCGGCTCTCTCTTTCCGAATATATGAATGTTTTTTACTACGATTTCCGGGTGGGAAGAAAGTGATTGCCAGCTCTTTGAACAAAATAAGTTGTTCAAGCATATCCTTCTCTCTAAGAAGAGAAATTAGTTCACTACCTGTCCTCCAATCTCTTGGGCGCTTTGTTTCCCTTTCATACTCATTCCGTACGAATGGGCCCCCTCAGTAATGAAAGGGGTCGGAACTCATCACATTACTGGGTAGATCAGTTGGGGGATAATCGAGGCCAGTAGTGCTCCAGCGATGGCGATTCTAACCCCTTTCCTGGTAGTAGAGAGAGAGATCCGCATAAGCAAGCCGTGCTGGTGGGGAATACCCGCTAAGTAACTCGAAACTGGTAACTATAGCCCAACACTGTGAAGCTCGCCTACCCGGGTCAATTATGGGCGCCCCCCTACTACTAGTGGGTGCCTCCGGTTCGAGACAGGAAAAAGAAACTCCTCCGCAAAGGGTGGAGAGAATTGAGTTGGTCATCTAAGCTCACCCAGAGAAACTTCGTTAGAGTGGAAAAACATAGAAAGACTGCTGCCTCGCTTCCAACCGCATCTCATGTAATGTTAGCGTTCATTGTCACTGAACACTAACCTGCCTTCAGCCCAATAGAATTCCCCTCCATTTTCACACCAACAGTAAAGCTGCCTTAGTCACATCAAGGGTCACCGTCAATTCCACAAACATCTTATGAGAAAAGGTTATTGTCACCGTCACCATACCAACTCCTGCTGCCTTTTTTTTTCCGGTATTAAGTAAGTAGTAAGTAAGTGAAGTGGTGAATTGGCCATTGGAAAGGAGGAATAGGGCTCATTTCACGTATATCTATTTATTCTACTTTTCTTTTTTTTTAAGGCAAACCTTTATGTCAAAGCAACGGTTCTCTCTAACCTTCTCTTACTCGCCTTACTTGAAACCTGTCCATTTTTCGTACTAAAAACTTCTCACCTCTGTGCCTTCTGTACTTCTCGGCTCAAGCAAGAGCCACAGTGACTGGAACAAGAGTAAAGCCACCTTAATCAGTCAAGCAAGCAATTTGAATAGGGATTATGAACAGGCTCTTACCCGTTCGATTGATTGTTCTAAAGTCGAATTGAAAGGTAGGTTTTGTCAGTGATTAAATGGAAAAACTTTTAGGCTAATTAAAAGCCGAAACAAAGGAAATTAAAACACTCCCTTCTTTCTTTTCTGTCGACAATGATGAAAACCAGATCGAACTATAAAGTAATTTTACTTCATTGTTCAAGCTTTTGAATGCTTTCCTATTCAAGACATACTACCAATTCCTTTGAAGCTACTACCACTACCGAAGCTGGCTTGTTTGTTTTGGTTACCGGTTGGGGTTTTGAAACCAGAGAAAGAAGATCCGGTTGGACTTGCTAGCGATGGGAGATTAGTCACCGGAAGACTTGCTGGCTTGCTCCTTCAAAATAAGGTGGCTAAGACGGATGGCCTATTCCAATAGCTGGCAGACGGGCTATTACGCCTATTCAACATATTCCGATTGTGATACAATTCCATTGCCTGCTCCTATTCATGTTCGTGCTTACTTGTATGCCGAAACTTCAAGGTCAATAAAGAGAAAGAAGGACTCCTATCCGGGGTCTGAAACTCGGTCAGCTTGCTCCTACAAAAGCTCATACGGGGTGTCTCCTACTCCTCTCCCGATACGAGTTATTTCCTGACCGTTCCATCGTGCTTGTTTCAGGAAGCACTTCGGTCACTCCAGTAAGTATATAGATTATTTGACAGACAACAAAGAGTGATACATGCCTTCTCTGGAGACAGAGATCTTACTGCTACCTCCGAGTCTGACAATCTAGTCTTCTAGGCTTTTCGCTTTTAGAATCCTCTTTCTCTCTGATCCTTCGTGCGTTCTTTATCCTATTCCAATTCGATTTAGCTTTCTTTTAGTTGCTATATCTTTATTTTGAAGAAAGGTGGATCTATAGGGGAAAGGATAAATATATAGTATCAATAAGAAGATAGTTTGATTTTCTTGTTTGCACATGTGTATTGTCTAATCTATGAGAATCAAGCCTTTCCCCTTCCGTAAGCGCATATAGGGAAGTGGGCCCTCGGCTATTGAGAGGACTCCTATTGTCTTTCTTTTATTTACTGGAGTTTCTTGTTCCCGCGCCCCCCTGGTACCGAGACCCCCGGTAATCTCTTGCAGGGCGCACAAGGCCCTTAGTCTTACCTCATGCAGTTTCTGCTTTCTTGTTGGCTTGGCGGTGCTTTCCTTCCTCTGTGGAGAGAAGACAGAAAAGGGATGTTTCCCCGCTTTCCGTCCATCGTGTATTCCCCCTTATGTCTTCTGTAAGAACGAGAGGGATGGGCTCCCCGCTAACACTTTTTCAGATATTCCCCCTTCCAAGGACGCTTTCTCGAGCCTTTTTCCCTCATCCCTTTTGGTTTGGGGACGACAAGTACTTCGTCTCGAGTAGGACACCGGTGATCTCTACATTCATCTATGTAATTTCGAAATCTGCTTTCAAGCAGCTCCGTTTTCTAAGGGAGAGTGGACTAAAAAAAGGAGAAGCGTCATGCGTCATGCTTTTGTAGACCAGCTAGTATACATTAAAGAAAGTGGCTTCCTCAATTAAACTAGCTTCCTCATCTTCTCTTCCCCCCAACAACTTCACTCCGGAGGAATCGCATATTCTTAAGCGAGAAGATCAGACTCTTATTATTGAATTTCCATTGTTTGCACGTAATAGCTCATTCTCTATATTTTTTTTATGCTCAATCTTTCTGTTTTCCTTTTTCAGTCTAAAAGGAAAGCGAAGTGACTATCATCGGATAGTCACGAGCGCTTAGAGGTATGAAGTTAAGCGAATCTTACTATCTGAAGGAGCTTAGCTTCTTAAAGGACTCTTAATAAAGAAAGCTTTTTTGAAGAAAGCAATTCAAGTAGGGCTTGAAAGAAGCCAGGCGATCCGATCAGAAGATAAAGAAGATAGACGAGAAGATAAGGGGCGAAGGACTTTTTTAAATCCGATCGGTGTAAACATGATATTAATTAGTCTTTGTCCTTTCTTAAGAGACTCCGGACGCTCCTTGTCCTAAGCCCCAGGCATCCGGTTACCTTTGCGGATCTCCGCCGCCTGCTTTTGCGCTATTGTTACTTACGACGTCTCTTCTCTTACGCAATTCCTGACTAGTCGTAGTTTTTCTAAGGACCGGAATAAGAGGTTTCGGCTTTTCGGGGTATTTAACATAACTAATAATTCTTTATTGGAAAAGTTTAAAAATTTCAAACTATTTTGATCGGTATTCAACTAAGGGCCCCGTTAAGTAAGATGGGAGCCAATACAAAGCTAACAAGCGGGAACCCTGATCTAGACACAGTAGGATCAATTGAGTTAGCAAATCTAATGTGCGTACAAGCATCTTTTTCCTTTTATTTTTGAATTTGGCACTATTTAAATAAAAAAGAACCTACAATAAGGTTTTCTTCCTTAAACACTAACCCGGCCAAGACTCACCAATAAGGTAACTCCGCCCTGTGTTTTTTGGATCAAATCCGGTGACAATTCTCCACTCATGTCCTTCCAGAGCTGGGTAAGTGATCTTCAAGGGCATCTCCCCGATCCATTCTTCCCAGCGCTCCTCAATCAGATCCATAACTGCTGTTGCTTGTGCAGGAGTAACTAGAGAACTTAAAATTGCAATAAAGTTGTCAACTAAGAAAGACCGGAAGTCCATGCGAGCCGGGCTGATATTAACCAAAAAGATACCCTCCTCGAAAGGGCCTGAAATCAAAGACCCAGTCAGGGATAGAGTTGAGAATGACATTAAAATTGAACAACTGTGTAGGAGTACTAATAAGTTTTGTAAGGGTATAGTTTATTTAATTGAGTGAAATTAGGCCAGTAGTCTTTCTGAATGTGATAGCTGAGAACTGTGATTCTTCGCTCGATCAATTCTTGCCATCACGCTCTGGCTTTAGCATCTGCCGAGCACATCTAAGCGAAAAATAGAAAAAACTGGATTTCAATTGGATACCCTTTTTCTCTGTTCCAGGTACAAGTCAAGTTGAATTTACAAAAGAGAATTCAGTGTTAGAAGTATTCAAATCCATAAATTCACTACGAAACAAGGCCGGAACCAAGCCCTAAATTTGAGACTTTGGAAAACTGCAAATAGTAAACTTAAACTATCAATCATATTAATATTACATCCATCTCCACATAGAAGTGTTGGAAAAGAAAGCTATCTGAGAGGCAGAGGTTGACTATAAACTTCATCTCTCTCTGGACCTCAGGGAGTTTTTCCAGAGCTGAATTGCGCGTGCACTTCTGCCAGAGCAGAATCACGTGTGTACTTGGTGTATAACCTCAGCAGTATCTTCCATCAGAACCCCAAATCGGCAACGAATATGTCCTTTAGACTTTGCTAGAAATGGCCGAACACTAAAAAATAGGTGGAAAACCAGCTTAAGCTGGTTGTACTTTTAAGTTCGTTCAATTCACACAGGCAGGGTGATTGAGGTGCGTGCTTCGCAAGTTTTTTACTTTCTTCACACAACAAAACAAAGGCATGATAGTACTGGACTCAACTGCTCGTGCCGTATGGCTCTTCTACATTATATAATCTATAATATGTTCATTCATACCAATATACCTGCTAAAAAAAACCAATAAATTTTCAACCCCTCTCACAGTCATCAAACCTGCAACACCAAATTCCTCTCCGCCCTCTGCTCGGCAACGCAATTCCCATGCTCACAGCCAGTTAGAGCAAAAAAATCCACCCCCGTCTTTCTCTTAAAACTCACCTCAGTCTCGTAAATGTCCTTCCCAAATCCTAGCGTAAGGTGTATGATCCGCCGAATCCATTGCTGACTTCACCACGATCGATTAGGTGAAAGGGTTCTGCAAAGTTTGTTTTTTCATACAGGCAGCGTGGTTATAGTACTCATATTGTGCCAGCCATGCAATTCGTACTGCATTGGCAGAATTGCTATGCACTCTATAAAAAGAGGCTCGATAAGCCTTCGTGCTCTACAAAAAAAAACAAAAAACAGAAATTTTCTACCAGTGTATATCGAGAAGCCATGGCCCTCCCTGCTCAAATTCTCGACATTCCCCAGCGACTTGCTGAAATTAACGTTGAAATACAAAATGTAGAAAATTCTCTTCGAAAGACTCGAATAATGTTAAATGGTTTCTTGAGGCATCTTCGCTCCGTGAACCCGGCTGCTATTGAAGCCCGAATGGAAGCAAGCCGTCAAAGAATTCGGGAACTAGAAGAAAGACTCCAGGGACTACGCCAGGAGCAGCAGGCACTGATCGTGGAGGCAATCTTCCTTGGTGCCCGAGAAAACTAAAAGAGTCCGTCGACTCTTTTTAGTTTTAGAAGGTTTCAATAAGTGTCTTGAGACATTTGTTTTCATGTCTGGTGTTCTTTTTTTTTTTAGTGTAGATCTACTCCGGTGCCTACTGGAGATAGACTCCTATCTATGCTAACTATCTTTGTTTGGTTTTCTTTGTTATGTTTGCATGTATAGTATGGTAAAACCATAAGTGTAAAATGTTTACCACTTAATGCTATGCTAATAGAATAATTAAAAAAGACTTATTCCCTAAATGACTACTCTAACTTTGTCCAAAAAAACTGGAATACGAATGAGATCCACAATGCCATCATTGTATGGCCGATAGTAGTACAGTAAATGACGCCTTCCTCTTCAGCGCCACGCATAATTGGCTCGCGTAAAGGCAGAAGAAAGAAAGCCCGAACGAAAGAAAGCTGACCAGGAGTGCCAAACCACTCTAGTATCTTCACCCTTGCACCCCCTATGCTATTATACTTGGACTAGGGGCCTCCTTCCCTTGTGCTTTTATACACATGGAAGTACCTTTTCTTATCAATTCGCCTTCATAAAAAAAAAATAGTAAAATTTGGTGACTACTATTTTAGTGTTCACCCTCTCATCCCAAACTTACCCTTTTTCCACGGAAGCCCTCCCCTCACTTTATTGTTCTTCATGAGTGGGAAGAAAGCAAAATCTTTCTTATCCAATACCAATCCGGGAATACTAGGCTAAGCATGTAGCCTAGCCGCTTCACTCGTCAAAAACAGGCTTAGTTGAATGGTACTAACTAAGAATGCTATTGGATGAGGAAATTTTGACTCCGGAAGACCTGGAAAGACGGAACTACTTTCGGCGGGTCCTTCTATTATCTCCTTCACGCTACCAAATCCGAACTAATGAGTGCCTGTAGCAGCATTGAGTGATCCCCTTCTCCGACACCGATACCCTAGGGATTACATATTGTGCCAACTCCCCTCTGCTGCCTCGCTCTACAACCGGATACTTTTCTTGGCACTGGTTGAATTACTTGGAACCCTAAGAAAGGATCGACTGTCTCTCGCTTTACTTTACCGGTAAAGCATTTCTTGCTAGATCGGATTGAGAGTGACTTCTTCCGCTGACTAAGGTGTTTCGTTTGTGCGTTTGCAACATCCGAAAGGAAAGCCGTCTCTCTTCCATTCGGAGCAAGCATCGTAATCGTACCGCTATAAAACAATCCATAGGAAGCGGAGCAACCTCTACGTATTGCCCATTCGCCATCCTTGGTGAGTCCGGTTTTCTGTGCTACGTTATTCTTAGATCCAGCGAAATCATTGGTATTGGTTTCAGAGTCCACTGGCTGTCTAGAAAGCCGATTGTCAACTTGAATGTTTACACAAGAATCTCCAATCCAAGCCTCTTTTGTCAATCCGGGGCAATACGAGTGGCATAAGCTATTTCTTATAAACAGGCTTTCGAGAATAAATTGGAGGACTACCGATTGATTGACCCCGGAAGTAAAGAATGACGGTTCGACGAGCTCTTATTCGCCCCTGGCGGACCTGTATACTCTTGTCCTGTTGGGTATAAAGGACACGGGGAGCTGCCTTGGGTATCTCCGAGGACTTGAGCTAAGGGATTGTTTACTGAACGTCCCATACTTTACCTATCATTCGGTGAAGTGCCCCCTTCCATTTCTTAGGTAAGAGGAATCTACCCGTAATGCGTGAACAAGTGCCCTTTTCTTTTGTACTAATCAACTATATGAAATATAGAAAAGAAGGTCTTCAATCTTCACACTTATGCGTGTTTGGAACATTTTGAGGTCAGCTTTGAGTGGTTGATTTTTTCCAACTTCCATATCAATTATGGAGAGAGAGAGATCGAAGGTCTTGTCGTGCGTCTTGGAGCGAATAATTGCTTAAAATAAAGGCCGTTAAGGTCACATTGACATAGAATAATACGGATTAGCTCGCCCAGTGAGAAGGGCCCTGACCCTGCCAACCAAGTATCAAAAAGAAAGAGAGAAAAATCGGATATGAATAAGGGATAGGCAAGTCCCATTCAATCGATTCCTAATTCAATAGGGGAATCAAACATTTAACTATTTACGATGTCTCCCGCGGGGACGGAAATCAAAATCGGGCAGGATTCGCTCAATCAAAGACAGTTCAATTCGATCTTAGCCGATCTAAGGTTTACCGTCTCTCCGGCCCCGTTTCGATGCACTATTGGAGAGCTCACTGGGCCCGCCGCTTTCTCAATCGAAAATGGAAACTAGCCTACTGAACGATTGCATCTATCACTTACGTCATTTCTCAAGGTCAGAAATCTCAAATTTAGAATTTAAGCATGAAGTCATCGTTCCGTCATCCAACATGCTTCTATCTAAGTGATTTCATACCTTACTACTCCCCTCCGTCACCCTTCTAAGCTCCTTTGCCCTATGCCTTTAGTCTGCTTTGAATGATCCTTTCACTCTTCGAAGGTGAGCGAAGTACTTCGAGGGATTATATGGAAGGAACCTCTGCTAAGAATGGAATGCATTGATTTGGGGCACTTCTTCTCCTTATTTAGCTTTCAAGTGGGAGAGGACTTCCATAGAGTCATTTATGTTAACCCCTGCTTTGTGGTACTATCTCAGTCTAAGGCTTTGGGAGCCTGCATTTGTGGGAGCTGAGGCCACATTCACTACCATCGCAGTCTGGGTCCAACTAGGAGGTCTTCCCATTGAATTCTATTACATACATGACCACATTGAATAGGCTAGGAAAGGAAAGGAATGGAATCTTCGCGTGGACAAAGAGAGAGAAGAGAGGGCTAGGTCAACCTTATGGATAGCGTAGCGTAAGGACGGGATAGGAAAGAGAAATGCTCAATGAAGCGCTCAAGAGAAGGGTGTAGGGCGTTGAGCAGGGCTAGTCAGCGCCCCGAAGTACACAAAATACCGGCTGGTACAAAGCAGGTCAGGAAGCTTGACATGACAGAAGTTCGAGTCGAACCAGACTAGCAGATAGTGGGGCGATTGGTAGTTCGGGCAGTGGAAGGGCTTGGAAGGCAGCTGTAAGGGATTGAAAGCGCGTAGTCCCTCGATTCAGGGATCGGTAGCGTCTTCCTCGGTCGGTAGGTGGGCATGAATGGAGCTTCCAGGAGTTAGTGCATTGGATTCCTGGGCAACTGCATCTAGTAGAGCTGACTGAAGACCAAAGCAATCTCCTTTCTAGTCTAGTCTAGGCTTCTAGCCTTGGAAATGAGTCCTTAAACTCCCCTAGCTGCATTAGCGGTCTTAGCACTTTCCCTCTTTTTTCGGACGAGTCAAGCAAGTCCAGGAAGAGTGAATCGTCGAATAGGGGGAAGTAATATCACGGCAAAAGCCTTTTGGGTCGGAAGAGCAAGCTTCTTCTTTTCGATCTGGTAGGAGGGGAAGGAGGACAGAGCTTTCGATTAAGCATTTGTGTGGGTCTAGCTCTGCTTTCTAAGGGCTTCTTTTCTTAGCTTCACCGGCTGGAAAGATAATTCATGTGCATCAACAAAGGTCTAACAGTTTCATTGTAGGCACATCTTTCTCTCAGTGAAAGCCGCGTTCACACAGCCCTATGCCCCCCCCCTTGTGGTATTCATCCGGATTTCTCTGTCCCAAGCCGGTCTGTTCACAAATCTCGGATGTTACTTTTTTGCACGAATCCGACCTTTTCGGGGTTGAAGGCGTAAGCGCAGCTATTAAATAAAATCCGCATCTGCTATTGACTCGTCCCGCTTGAGGTTTGTCGAAGATAAGTATCAAGTCCTCTATGGCTGAACTAGACTAGATTTCGAGGATGAGTAGTGGATAAAAAGTCATCCCGAGGTATACTCACAAACTCTTTCGCGAGCTGGACTCGAACCAGCATCTCTGGGAACAAAAGACAGGCCCAGAGAACAACCTTTCATTTTGATCGTGACAAAAAAAAGAAAGAAGAGAGGGAACTTGGAGTTGGCGCCCACATAACGGATTGCTTGCTTACCAAGCCATCCTGGCTTTCACTCCTCCAGTTAGATTATTCTGCTTTATCTCACCCAGGCGGCCTACCCGCTTTCCTTTCGTTCAGCTGCCCTCAACCGCGCCATAGGGACTTCTCAGTGCAAATCCAATTCATTATCATCCACCGAGTATTCTATTTATATAGGCTGAGTTTTGGCCATGTGTTCGTATATCGCGAGACAGTAGATTAAAAAAAAAGAGTTCTCTCTGGTCCTTTACTAATACATTCCCGCCTTGTTGGTCAAGTTCACTTCGTTTCTCATCCAAAAAGTCACAAAAGGCTTCTTGGGGGGTGTAGGCGGCATTTTCGGCCAAGGCAGGATGTGAAGTAAGTATTTGTTGAAAAAGAGAATAGCATGAATGCTTTTTCTCACGGATCCGAAGATCCGTATTCTCGAACTCGATCAATTGGTTATATTCCTTTTGCGAGGAACAATTGTTGAGTGAATGTTTTACTTCTGCCCAATAGACCCCCTATCCTTATCCATCAAAAAAATGCTATTGGTATTTTCCATTGCCAATATCCTATTTATCATCGATGACTCCAAGGCTATATTGTGAGTCGGGGGCCAAGGCTCCGACAGGACCTGGAGCCCGAATAAATCTTCCGATGAGGAGTTTGAAGGGCCCGGAAGAGGAAGTCCTTGCCCTCCCCCCACACTCAAAACCAAAACAAAAGAGAAAAGATCAGCCAAAAGAACATCTAAGCGAGAAAGTAAGTAGATCCGGAGAAAATAGAAAAAGAAAGAGATGAAAAATATTAGGAATAAAAGAATCACACTCCTTTTTCTTTTTGTTGAACGAGAAACTAGAGTCAGACTTAGTAAAAGTAAGAAGAAAAGAAGGATCAATTCTGGGGTGGTGCTTCTATCTGATCCTAGAAAACGTACGAAACAACCTGCTACGGAACTACCGATAAGGGGCAAAAACACTTTACTTAGTCGAGGCATCATGTCTTTACTTTATGCTTTGCGCTGTTTGCCTTACTGTCCGACCACGGAGAAGGCTACCACATCAAGGTGACAGGATTCGAACCTATGGCCCTCTGTACCCAAAACAGATGCGCTGACCAGACTGCGCTACACCTCGTCTCACCACCCCGAAGCATATAGATCCACCCGATCGATGAACACTCAAACCGAACTCGCCCATCCTTTTGGGCACAGGGATG
>CM067334.1:44922500-44930000 GCA_034376525.1 Nicotiana benthamiana
CGAAAGGACCTCAAAATCCGACGACCTTGACTGAAAAGCTCCCAATTAGGTCAGTAGCTGGCCGAGTCGCTGATAGACCAAATAAGCACAGTAGCTGTTTAGAGCCGAAGGAGCTCTATTTGGGATTCTATAGCCTACGCACTTGCCTTTAGGGGATCGAAGTTGGATGAATCTCCAGTGGTTCCTTCCATCGGCGTCATCGAACCACGTTAGCAATCCAGAATAACTGGAAGCTCGAAACGAGCGGTCAAAGGAATTGATCCGTTTAGTTCTGTTCTTCTCCTAGTTTTATAGCACACCCATGTTGAGGGATCTTTCCGACGCTAAGCGCGCTGCATCTCCTGCCCAACCAAGTGAAGAATATCTTGTCCAAGCTTGCATCCTTCTTCTGCCATTGGGAATGGAACATCTCTCCACTTGTAAGTGGTCGAAATTAAGGACTCTGTTGCAGGTTTTGGTTGATTAAAGAATCCTCTCAGAAGCCCATGTTTATTGTCAAAAACGAGACCTTTACGGGTCTGATTCTGATGGCTTGGCTCCTTGTACCGCCGTGCCCTCCAAATGCGTTATATTGGGCTTTTGACCTGATTTGTCAACAACGGGTCTTGGCGCCTTGGCTGCTGCTTAAACAGGACATCCTCTCAGAAGCCCGTGTATATTAGTCAAAGATGTGACTTTCACAGGTCCGATGGCTCTTTGACTGGTGTGCCTGAAAATGTGATTGATAAATGGGCTTTTGAAACTCGATTTGTCGCAACAATCTGTCTCCGCCCTTTCAAGTAGGGATCATCTCGGCAGTACAGGCAGTTATGATCCTACATTGCTGCTCGGTAGTGACCTAAGGTTCAATGATTTATCTTCTGCGCTAAGGCTAGCATCTCATCCCATCTTTCATCTTATTGCTTTGAGTTCTCTTCGGGAAAGTGTCAAAGTCTAACCTGCTGCTCCTTGATTTCACATAAAAAACGGAGTGCCTTCTGCTCCTTTTGCTCTTCTCTTTCTGTGTCTATTGATTTCCCGCCCACTCACATTTTCTTTATCGAATCTTTCTAGGCAGATAGGACAACTCCTGCTTGCTCTTGGCCTTGGCTGCTTAGAGACATTCCTTTGGTTCGTCTTAGAGAATGGAATTCCTAATTCCGTTTTCGTCTTTCTTATTGTAGGTTGGTCATCTGTTTCATTTTGAATTCCATCTCTTGCTTGGTTTCTGGTACCGGTTTCAGTTCCTTTGTTCAAATCAATATCTACTATGTCAGGCTTCCCTTCCCGGTTGTCCTGTTCAATCCGTTGTTCTTCTGTCTGAGGCAAAGGCGAATCCCTTTTACTGTATACGGTCGAGCTGGCTTGGCTGGTACATCAAGCATATCGGCATATTACTTGTTCGGTGTGGTACACATATCTTTCAATGTAAATCAAGTAAGAGAATTCATTCCCACTGTCTGAGGAAAACGTGAAGAATTGCCATTTTATGAGCTTGTAAGGCCCGTTGCGTTGAAGTCCCCGAATAAAGAGGCTATACTAAGTCGGTGGGGCATTGGGCAGCCCCTATTGCCCAAGGGCAAGGCCACGCTAGGCCATTCTAGAACCTTCTATAGAATGCTAGCTTCTTGTAGCTTGTATGGCAGCCCCTTTGGCCGACCTAGGCAGCTTCCTAGGACTCTCTAGAGTCCTCTAAGATGCCACCACTCCTTTGTGCTTCCATGGAGCTTCCACCAACTCCTAGATCACTCCGGAACCTTCTAGAACCTTCCATAGCGCAAGATTGTGCTTCCATGGCCTGACGTGTTCTTGGCATTGTCTTGGCCACTCTTCCACATGCACCCTCGTGCTCCCACGATACTCCTAGGCCTTCCATCATGCCAAGATCCTTGTGAACATGTTCCATGCCCGACCATGCCGAGGTGTGATACCAAGAGAGCCATCGCAACCACTGATCTACCCATTGGCCTAGAAGAGTGCGCTCCTCTATCTCTCGTTCACCATCGAACACCAGCTCGTCTGGAAAGAGCCATATCTCCTTAGGCTTTAATTCCCTTCGAAAAAGAGAATCGATCATCTTCGCCTTCAAATAGGGATTGAGAGGCTTTCCCCTACCCAACCTGAATTCTAAGGGCAATCGATGTGAACCATAGGGTTTAGAAGCAGCCGCTTTCAGTCGTTCCCAATGTTTAGATTGAGTAGACATCAAAGGCGAGAGAAGACGATAGCCTGCACCAGCTAAGCGTTGTAGAACAGACATTGAAATGCTGTATTTACCCGCTAACTGACACAAGGCAAGAGTCGATCGACAGGGTGTCAATGCCCTAAGAGATATCGGGGACAAATCAATTTGCATGTCCTTAGAAAAATCGAAATAGAAAATTGTGGATGTCTTCTTCTTTACTAAGGGAGTAGGTATGGCGCACACTTACTTTTTGAATGGGTTACCTTAGGCATTACTAACTAATCCACTATGTCCGCTATCGAATAGCCTAGGCAAGATAGAAAGTCTCTCTTATTGGTTGGCTTACCTGTCCCATAGGTACTGATGACTAGATTCCCTGGAGCTTTAACAAGATCCCCAGATGCGTGGGCTGCCATGGAAAGACTATCTTTCCCTCCATCAATTGCAATCCCAAGTTCAATCATAGCCTCAGAAAGAGCAAGAGCAGCGTCATAGATTGCAGCTCCTTCACCATCTAGCTTTGCGACATACATCCAATTTCCACTTGCTTTAACATCAGAAAGAGAGGTAACTTTCGCCCAAACAAGATTTGTGAGTGCTTCTCCGACAGCCAGCCGTGCCATTGCTTTTGGATCCAAAAGACCTTTTATTGGCTGCTCCCCAATTGAGCACGCACCTCCAGTTAAGTCTGTATAAGTTTGAGCTATAACAGCAACATCAGAGAGAGTAATCTGGGATGGATATACCTTAACTTGAATTTCAAGCCTATGTCTTTCGCTTGCCTAAGGTTAAGGTAAGAAAAAGGGAGAGCTACTGGACACTACGGGGACTGTAAGCGATCTAACAGAACTGGCTTGTTGAACGGAACTCAGACTCAGACTAGAGATATCAAATGACCTAGGGGACTGGACCTCTAGATGTAGCACTGGATGTAAGAAAAAACTCGACTGCCAAAGCAGCACTTAGCACTCCAATTATTAGAAATAGACTAGTAAGAGACTCAAATGTAACCTAAAACTAAAATGGGACCCCTAGGAGGGGCAACTTCCACTCTTTTTGTCACTTTTTCCATTCTCGTTTACTTTACGAAGCGAGGGAGATCAAAAGGTATGCCAATTTTCTCGAGGAGAGGAATTACTAGCTCGCAGGCTTCAAAATGATAACCTCCTTCCTTGCCCTCGAACCTACTATCCAACGACATGGAAGACTTAGCATTGGCCTATCACTCGAATTCCATTTTATAGCACGCCAACAGGAGGGGGCTTCTTACAAAAGCACTCCAAGAACTCGCTTGAACTTTCAGAGAGAAGCAACTACTACTTCTCCATCAAAGGAAAAAGAAGCATCGACTAAATAGAAGGCCCTTGAATCTTATCGTTAGCCTATAGCGCTATCTACCCTTAAGACTGACTTAAGGGATGTAACAGAAGTCTCAAGAGAACTAACAATCGATGGACTGGAAGGGCGAGAGAGAGAAGAGCAAAGAGAACTCAATCTAGAATTTCCACTCCTTCTAAAACCCCAAGTACGGCATTAGCAATTGAAGAGCTTAGTTAGGATGGGTGGAACTACAACCCCTCGAACTGGCTCGATAAAGTCTGGGAGATTAGATAAGCTGGCTAGGGATTTTGAGATTCCTTTTTTACTGAAAATGTACCGAAGGCAACTGCCATTTAAACTAGAACTATATAGCTTTATATAGAGGCCGCAGGGAACTCCCCCTGGACCGCCATAGAATCAAGGGCTATCAGAGTCCAGGAAATGCATGGCAGGGAACTTCTATAGGCACCTTCCTAAGCAACTGATCTAACTTCCACTGCTTATCTATAGTCTTCCACGTCCATAGGATTCCACGGCTTAGCCATAGGAAAGAACAGGTTATGCATACGAAAGTACTCTTTAGGGAAAGGGATCAAAGAAAGCTGGTGCCTCGTCAGAAAGCCTTGGTTCGTAGAGTGGAGGCCATTCCCCAAGATATTGGTTTTCAGCTCCTCTCCTTACAGTCAAGTGGCTTTCAGCTCCTGCGGATGACTTTTTGTCTTACGACACGGCATGGTAATTGATTGAGTGCGCTTTCCTTTCTCAATGGCACAGCAAAAGCACCATATTTCGGGTTTGGATATCATAGGAAATGGGGCACTATAGAAAGGTTTTCCAAGTGAACACCCGATGCTACGTCAAAAGCATGAATTTTAGCTGTCGAATGAAACTACTAAATACTAAATGTAGGAATTCCAACTGGAAAATTCACGAACCAAGGTTCCGCGTATCACGTTTTTTCAAGAAGATTGGGACTCTCAGGGAATAGAGCCAATCGTAGTAGTATATACCCTATCCATATAAGGCATCTTCCGGGCCAGAGGCCCCCCTTCTCTTGAGGTAGCATTTCAAAAATGAGTTGAACTGGAATCATCTGTTTAGGCACCTGCTTCAAATGGAGCTTTCAGAAAGCCCTTCGCTAAGGGCGAAGGTTTTTCTATGCTACATGCCCTAGGTCTGACCGCCTACCTTTTGTTTTGACTTTTCTTTAGTCAGGAATGGCTTTTTCTTTAGCGGAAATGGTCGGAACCAAGCAACTAGTCCCCCGGGACTTGAAAAAGAGGTTTCAACTATCAATCGTTGCCCTTATGTTGAGGAGATTTGGAAGCACTTGCTGAATACCCTCCTAGCCAGGGGATCCCCCTTGCCCTTGCAAGATGAGGCCGAGTAGGTGATGCACCAGCCTAGAAGAGAGCTTTCACTGGCTTTTTCTTACTATGAGGATGGATGTAGATATAAGTCGTCTCTTGGCCAGGGCATTAGCAGAGCAGCTTCAACTCATCATCAGACTCTCCCTTTTTTGGCACTGGACCTAGTTTCCGCTCCATGAGAACATCTATCGATTCCGCTATCGGGGCATGCGCTAAGGTAAGGCTAAGACGGTCGCAATGTTCATTTAGCTGTAATACTGACAGGTTCGTCTGCTACTACTGTTGCTATCCATTTTCTTACAATGCGGCTCTTCTTTCTATAAGAAATTCATGTTCATCCAGGCTCGTGTTACTCCAAAAGCAAAGGTTTCTGAAGTACGCTATTCTCGGTGATGACATTGTCATCGGGGATAGGCACGTAGCAGAACTTTACGAGGAAGCCATGGAGGAGCTTCAGATGACCATATCAAAATAAAAGTCTCTGATCTCTGACCGGGGATCGTGGACGCCTAGAGTTTGCTAAGCAGTTTCTAATCAAGAAAGGTCAGGTCAACATTAGTCCTGTATCAGTCCCGACGGTGAGGGCTCTGGTACATAGTCTTTCTGTTGCTCCTGTTATCCGCAAGGAAAGGGTCACCGAAGTAGGGGACCGCAGCTAGCGAAGTGAACCGTTAGAAACCGGGGTATAAATAACAACAAGTCAGGCATGAAAGCCAAGTGAAGTGACCAGAGGGTTAGGGTGCGGTGCCAATTCTTAAGAGTGGTGTGAGGCAGTGAGCTAGCCTGACAGTGAAATCAATGAATTTCCTGAAGTGAAGCAAGGATATTCAGTATATGTAGTACAGTTAGAACAGCCTTAACTAACTGATTAAGGCATTACGGTACGGGCTCATTCCATAAAGGAATAGCGGGACGGGAACTCAATAAGTCTTAGATTATCCCCTCAGCTCAGTCCGGAAAAGCTTACTCCTTAAAGGACCGTAGCCCCTTCTTCCTGATCATCTTATTGGACTTTCAGGAGTCCTAGTCCTAAGAGCACCAGGAAGGAGAACAGCTACAAAGAGGCAACTAGCTCTAACAGCTATATTCAGCTACATTCTTGAAGCGAAGTAGGAACTAGTAAGAGGACCTCAACACCCTCTCCTATAAGAGCTTTTCTCAAGGCAAAAAGGTCTCTAGACCCGTCATCAGCTGTCGTAATTCAAAGTATGAGCTAGTAACAGCTTTTATCACCTCTGTTTCTAACTCTAATAGAACATCCGAAACTCAGGAGCTTCCTTAACTACTTAGTTCAGGAACTCTTTAGAATACCACAACCCTAATGGTCCCATTCATGAACTGGCTTGACCCTAGCTACAGCTGCAAGAGCTAGTTTCTTTAGGCTTGTTGGCGCATAAGTAAGCATGGAAGAACGGAGATATCAGCGCAGATGTCTTTCCTTGACCGAAGTACTGCTAATGAATGAAAATAGCGTATTTTTTTCAAGGGAGAGACTCTATATATTCGCACTAGCCTGACCGCTGACTTGCCTTCCTTCATCAAGGATAGATAGCAAAGAAAGTGGAATGCCATAGCCTAATGCTTTACTGCTATAAACCTTGCTTTGACTTCGATCTGCCTATGAACTCTTCCTTTAGACTTATAGCCTTTACTCCTATAAGGTAAGCCCCTAAACTCAAAAAGTCTATTTCCCCTCGAAGAACTTCAACTCCCTCTCGATCGGATCTACTCAATCAAGGATCTTGAAGGCCAGCGAAATGCTTCCCTTCTTTTATGCCATGTCAAAGCCTAATGAGCCAAAGCTTCATGCCCTTCTTTAAAGGCAGAGTTTCATTGAACAGCTGATCTTGGACTTGCAAGCTCTCTCGAGCGAATCACTTTTAGCAAGCTTTCGAGAAAGTTTAGATCCCATCCTTCGAGTTAGAGTTTCTTTTGTCCGATTCAGGCTGATTGGATCACTGAACTTGGTTCACTGAGGCTAAAAGAAGGCGGAAAACACTCGGGGATAGACTAAACCCTTAAAATAGGAATAGTGAATGCCCCGGGGGACACGCACGGTACTTACCGGTGCTCAATTCCCTCAACTGTGTTTACGGCGCCTCCTCCTTTCGATCAAGTGTGGGTTGAAGCTGCTCTGATACCATCCCTGACTCGGTCACAGCCGGACCTGATTCCATAGCTACGGTCACACCACCTACAGGAGTGAGACTAGGGCCCGTTTCCTGTCTTCCAGGACGCTAATGCGGTCCCGGATCCACTGCATGGCTGCAGCCACAAGTGCAGGATCGATGGGAGGCAGGTGCTCCCAAAAGGCAGCCAGGGTTTGCTGCCTTTGTTCTTTTTCGTTTTCGACGGCTTGAATTGATTCTTGAATTGTTGCAAGTCTTCCGACGATATCCATTTCAGTGTTGTTGGAATAAGTGTTACTTAAAGTATTTCTTTTTGACTTCTACGTCTCTCTTTGAAAATATAGACTGAAAGAAGCTTCTATTTATAGGCCTTGGAGGCGCTTAACTCTTTCTTATTATTAGAAATAATTGTTGTCTTAGTTTCATAACATGTTTCAACCCCGGCTTTTCATGAATATGGAACCCCATCCACTAGATTTTAGTGTGCTGAATAATTATCTTCGTACTCCAATCCGTA